>VDFB02120450.1:0-41056 GCA_007258455.2 Sequoia sempervirens | reverse complement strand
AAATCCATGTCTATGCCAATGGAGACCAATTTACAGAAGTTAAAAGAGGTTGCAGCTAATTCAAATCTGGTTGATCCTACTATGTACAGGCAGTTGATTGGATTGTTGATGTATCTAGTCAATACTAGACCATATATTTGTTATGCAATGAGTGCACTTAGTTAGTTCATGTGTGAACCAAGGAAAATACATCTAGTTGCAGCAAAGCATTACCTGAGATACTTGCGTGGCATAGTTGGGTATGGCTTGAGATATTCTTCCGGTGTGGACTTAAAGCTACAACGTTATTCTAATTTTGATTGGCCGTGGTGTGTTATCGATCAGCACATCTAGATGTTGCTTCTCAGCTTGGGGTCTCACATGACTGGGTGTAAAGCAAAGAAGCGCCTCGGTAATTTACAAATCGCAGAGTCGAGTATAATATCAAGTAAAATGTGCTACCGAGAAGTGCGTGGCTTCCAAAGCTCCTGCGTGATTTTTGGTCAATCGCTGGAGCCGCATCACCGCTTTTCTCATTATGATAATCAAAGTTGTGAAGCTTTCTATCAATCCAGTGTTTCATGACAGAACTAAACATGTTGAGATCAAATACCACTATATCAGAGATATGGTATTGAGGAAAGCTATCCAGTTGAAGTACATTAGCACTGATGAGCAGACGATCGATATTCTCACCAAGCCCCTCTCTAGACTAAAGTTTGTGTACTTTCGAGACAAGCTTGGAATTGTGGAGAATGAAGCCCTAGCTAAGAGGGAGACTCAGCTTTAGTGATCTTCTGTGATTTGCTTTAATGCATTTTTCTCTATGAGAGAAATTTGAGGTGCAAGCCCTTGTTTAATGCATCTTTCTTTGTGGGAGAAATTTGAGGTGAAAGCCCTTGTTTCCACCTTCTGGGAGTAGCCATGGTGGATGTCATGTTGAGTGACTCCATGACAACATCACATGAGAGAGTTCATGATGATTTTCTTGTATTTGTGTTTATTCACCCTCTGGGAGTAGCCATGGTGAACATCATGATGAGATGACGACATCACGTTGAGTGATTCCATGATGGACACTTGAGCACATATGCTTTGCCATACATGGGAGTAGCCATGATGGTTAATATCACGTTGATTGACTCCTTGATGTGTTCCTTTCCACATATGGGTGTAGCCATTGTGGGTGTCATGTTGAGAGATTCCATGACTGTGTGTATCGAAAGTATTTCTCCCTAGCTAAGAGGGAGTGTTGATGTTGTAGCTTGGCTACATACTTTCGCCTTGCATTGTATTCAATAAATTTCATATAGTGTAACGGCTATTTATTTATTTCCATTATTGAAGTGAAGAGGCGCTTCACTTGGAAATTATTATACTTCATTTGGGTCGACTCTCCTTGTAATTTGCACCATTTATTTGTAAATTCATTTCATATGGTGGTCGACCTTGTTCATGAAGAGGTGTGACCTCTTCCTCACTTTGTATATATATGAGATCACTTTATTCCATCAAGGCATCAATTACATTCATTCATTCCTTCATTCAAGTGCGAGTTCATAAGAGAAGTGCAAATAGGTCAAGAGTAGATTGAATCTTATAAGGAGACTGATATATTATCATCAAAAGAGTTGTATTATCTTCTAGAGATCACATCATATTGGTGTTGTTGTTTGGCCTCATAATCGGCCTCATTGTAAAGGAGATTATTGTTTCATATTCAATATATAAGTGATATATTGTTGCTGGTTTTTTCTCCCTCAAGTGGAGGGTTTTCCCAGGGTATATGCTATGACTATTTTTCTGAATTTGAATTAAAATTCTGCTTTTCTTATCTGATCATAAAACTAACAGTTTGGAAGTTGCAGGAACCACAAATATCTATAAATTTTGACTTTTTAAGTAACCGGGACACTTAGGCTAGTTTGGGCGACTTAGTCCCAGAACAGGGAATTTGCCCATAAATTTGTTTCTGCTAAAAGGGTGTCGGAATCTATAAAAATTTATGAAAAGGCAGTGCAATGGGACTAAGTCGCCCCTATGGGAAACTTAGTCCACTTTGGATTTTCTGCAAACTAAAAGTGGAAATGGAAGCCCACAATCTGCACTCTGCTCTTTGATGGAAATTTGGATCTGAATCTTTGAAAAACCCTGCAAAATAGAAGATAAATTTGTTTCTAATGGAGGGTTGCCTTGGTCAAACCCCTAGTTGGTATTTAAACTTTGTAGAAAATAAAATCTACATAAACTCTAGCCTTAAATGTGTCTAAGACTAGGAAAGGTTGAAAATGAGATAAAACCCTATTCTAATGTGCTAGAATGAGGTGAATAAATGGCATTTGGGAGATGCAAGACTTCAATGCAAGAAACCTTCAAATGAATGTAAATGGCATGAAGAAATGTAATGCAAACCTTAAGTCTGAAGATAAGAAGAACATGGAATATGGAATCACTTCAAAAACAAGTCATTAGGTGTGATTTGATAGCTAGTTGCATCTCTTCAACCTAGATTTCTCCATGATTCACCATAGGCATCCATGATCAATCTTTTGCAATGTGATATCTTGAATAGGAAGTGAGCTTGAAGACCTGCAAAAACCTTAGTTTGCTGCCCTAAAGCTTCAACTTTGCTACAAAATTCCATTGAATCTTCTTGGGTAAGACACTTTTTCTCTTGACTTTTAATTTTTGCTTTGTGAAAATGACTAGGAGATGTGAAAAATGACTTAAAATGTGTATTTATAAGCATCAACACCTAATTTTCCTATTATTTAGACCTAAGAGGCCGACATCCATTGAGAAATTAATTTGAATTAATGAAATTCTCGCTCAAAAGTTGAAAAATACCCCAAAAGGGACTAAGTCGCCACCTTGGGCGACTTAGTCCCACCAAGAATATTTTTGGTGGGTTTCATAAAATTTGAGTGGTTTTAATGATATTTGTTGGGATTTAAGTGGTTTCATGTGTGAATTAGGCCTCAAAGTCCAAAATTATGAGTATTAGGGGCCTATAAATGCAATTTTAAGAGGTGATTGATGGAAGGTACCTAAAGCATGACTTAGTTTTACCACAAAATTGTCTCTTTCTCCAAGAGTATACAATACACTATGGCATAAATTTCTTACTCCAAAGATCAAAATTTTCTTTTGGCTTCTCATTCAAAAGACGGGTTTAACACTAGATACATTGTGTATTAGAGGCTTTTATCTCCCTAATAGATGTGTTTTATGTGAATGTGATGAGGAGAGTTCCCTTCGTGTCTTCCTCAACTATAATTTTGTTGCTCAAGTTTGGAGTAAGTTTGTCTCCCTTTGGAACATTGTTTGGATTTTCCCTAACTCTTTCCAACATCTTGTAGATCAGTGGATTTGCCCCTTGATTAACTCCTTGCTTAGTCAACTTTGGTCGTTGATGGCCCCACATATATCTTGGGGTCTTTGGAAGGAGAGGAATGATATGATTTTTAGAGGAGAAACTTAAGGAAGAGATTGTTTTCTTCAAAATTCAAAGAGCTATTAAAGATAACTTTAATGCTAGATTCTTGTATTTTCCTTTGAATGCCCAAAAAGTCTCCTTGACTAGCTATGATTTATTAGTAGCAACTAGTTAGAATATGGTTCCTGAAATTTTTATCCCTCAATTCTAGAAAGAATTCTAGAGAAAATGTTCATTGGAAGAGCCCTCCTCAAGGGTGGGTTAAATTCAACTTTGATGGGGCAACTAAGGGAAATCCTAGACCTACTGGTTGTGGGGGGTGTTAAGAGATGATGAAGGTATGCTTTTGCAATGGTGGCACTCACATTGGGAACCCAAACCAATCGCTAAGTTGAAGTTGAAGCTACTTATAGCAGTATTAAAGTTTCCTATGACAAAGGGTATATGAAGGTGTGGGTTGAGGGCGACTTCCTTAACATCATTAAGTGTCTACAAAGATTGAGTAAATTGAGTTGGAAAATTGAAACCCTCATTAATGATACTCTTACAATGTCTAGCATGTTCGACAAGATTAGATTCACTCACATGTTTAGAGAAGGAAACTCAGTAGCTAATTTTTTCGCCAATGAGGGTGTCACTCTAATGAGTGGAAAGATGCAGGAGGGGTACAATGCAACACCCGCGAAGGCCTTGGATTCTGAGGCAGGATGGGAAAGGGGATTAATGATTTCCCTAAACTTCACACGTTTTGTGGGAGTTTTTGAACCCTTTCCTCTCACGTTTTTCTTCATTATAAATCTATAGAATTTTTAGTGGAGGAATCACAGCGCGAGAATGGGTGGTGACCATAGCAGATTTGAGCCCATTTCTTGCAATGGTTGGAGAAAAAAAGGGAAAGTTTGGAAAATCTTGGAAGAGGGGGGTCTCACCCCTTACATAGAGAGGCTTCATGGGTTTGACCATGAAGTCTCCAAGCTCTTCGTGAAAGGTTGGTGCAATAGAGTCCTAATAGTGAATGGTGTGGAGTTCTCTGTCATTGAGGAATTCATAGCTCAAATTTCAAGTTGTAGCTAGAGGGGAGTAAGTTCTTCAAAGATCGAAGAGGTAATGATGATGCCATGAATCAATTCTTCAAGGACAATGAGAAGAATAAGTTGATCGAGCTTCCATGTTGGGGTTATGATAGGTAGTCTATCAAACCCATTTGAGTTGAAATTGTTGAATTTGTTATGAGATATGTGACTCTTGATGGAGAGTTCACCATCATCCTTGGTCTACATTTCAATTTCCTAAATTATTTCAAGCATAGACTCTTGGCTTTTTTTCCTTTCTATTTGCTAGCCTCATTGGAAAAATTGATGAAATCTCACCTAAAAAACCCTTGGACTCTCATCCTTCATGAGGGTCTTATTCTACTTATCATAGAATATGCCAAGGTGAACTCCCTTGCCAAGGCCATTAAAGGTAAAGAAACTGATAAGGACAAACCTAAGGTGGTTGACTATTCCTCCACAGATGCAAAAATTGATGACGGGGAAGACAGGGAATGGAAGATGGACTCCCAAGATAGGTATGAGGAGGTGGAAATTATGTCTTCCTCTCCTTCAAAGTCATCTCAGTGTAAAAGGAGGAACACAACTCAAAGAAGACTCCTCCTAAGAAGACTAAAAAATAGTGCTCTTAGTCAGGTGGCTCTCATACAAGGGAGGATGAGGAGAATTTTCTATAGCAATAGGGGTTCGATATTAGTTGTCTCGAGCAAGGGAAAAGAAAGGGATGATCAAGATGCTTGGTCCAAGCAGGTTAATGCTCCCCAAAAGGCGGAAGTTGTTGGAGACTCAAGCAAATACAAAAAAAAGGATCTTGAAGGTCGTTGCTAAGTACGTGGGAAACAATTCTGGGAAGGTTTGTTATAACTCTGGTAATATTCACCCTCTTTCTGATGACTTTTCCTATCTTGATGATGAGAATGTTGACATGTTGTATATTTTATTCATGGCTAGGGAGGGTGCTACCTATACCTTCAAGCTTGCTAAATGGGTCATGAACGAATTCAACAAAGTAAATGTTAAAATCAAAAGTTTAAAAGAGAAATTTTCTAGTCTTAGCAAGGGGTCTTTGTTTGAGATGCTAATTGATAGGATTCTTGACGTGGAGAATACTATTTCTGACTTCAAGAGAAAATGTGAAGACCACCTTCATGGCATGGAAAACTATGAGGAACACCTACTGGGTGTGTAGATCAAGGTCAAGGAAATTAATGAAGATATTCAAAAGTTGATGCAAATTAGTCAATGTTCCATCAAAAATAGTGTAGACTCCCTCAAGCTCCTTATGGAGAAGATCAAAGATCTAAGGGAGGAATAGATGTATTCTAGACAGAAGGGGAATGATTTTCTTTCCAAAGATAGGGGTAAGAAGGTTACGACTGAAGATGGTAAGGGCCCTAGTGCAAGGACTCGTGGTGGCATGAAAAAGTCCTTTGCGGAGGAGAATAACAAGTTGTTGTCTATGGGAAACAAGTCTAGGAAGGTCTGTTGCATCTCTAGTAATATTCACCCTCTTTCTAATGACTTTTCCTATCTTGATGATGAGAATGTGGACATGCCAGATATTTTAGTCATAGCTAGGGAGGGGCTACCTATACCTTCAAGCATGCTAAATGGGTCATGAACGAATTCAACAAATTAAATGTTAAAATTAGAAGTTTAAAAGAGAATTTTGCTAGTCTTAGCAAGGAGTCTTCATCTAAGATGCTAATTGATAGGATGCTTGACATGGAGAATACTATTTCTAACTTCAAGAAAGAATGTGAAGACTACCTTTAGGGCATGAAAAACTATGAGGAATGCCTGTTGGGTGTGGAGAGGTCAAGGAAATTAATGAAGATAATTAGAAGCTAATGCAAATTAGCCACTATTCCATCAAGAATAGTGCAATCTTTGTCAAGCTCCTTATGGAGAAGATCAAACATCTAAGGGAGGAATAGATGTATTATGGTCAGAAGGGGAAGGATTTTCTTGCCAAAGATAAGGGTAAGAAGGTTGCAACTAAAGATGGTAAGGGCCCTAGTGCAAGAACTCATGGTAGCATAAAAAAATCTTATTGTTCCTTCCCACTCACGCCCCATTTTGTATTTTGGAAAAATAAGGACCCCCCTCTTCTATTTTTTGTGTGTGTTTTCGTTTTCCTTATGTCTTTCTTTTCTCTTTCTCTCTTCTCTCTTTCTTTCCCTCTTTTCCTTGTTTCCCCTTCTTTCTTTTCCCTTTCCTATTTTCTTCCTTCTAAGTACCTTGTCGGGCCTTGGGAAATTGAGATAATTCATTATGGTATTACCATATTGATATTACCCGATGCCCGACTCCTTACCCGATGCTTGGTGTTTTTTGTTCTTTCTCCCTTTCAGACATCAGGCCTCGAGCTTACTAAGGTTTTCCTCCTTTTTAAGCCTTAGCATTTTTGAAATTTGAAGCACACATCAAACTTCAAGTGTCACGAGTTTCACTTACCCTTTACACTAAAGAAATTAGCATAAGGTATAGTGAAACTACAATCTCTGACCCCCGACAATGTATGAGCACTTAGCAAAATCTTTGTTTTCAAGATGCACTTTCGGACTTTAAGTATCAGATGGACCTTTTACATGCTTCCTTATTAAGGTAGGAGGTATGAAGGTTCCCCAACCTTTGATGTCTGAAATCATGATTAACTACCTTCATTCAAAATGATGAGAGTGATAAACATGCCTTTATTAAATCATTCTCAAAATCCAAGTTGAGTAGGAAAAATACAAATCAGGTTTCAGGTTGCGGAGGTTCAACTTAACCAATGCCTCAAATATTATAGTAACCCATAAAATGAAATCTCGAACCACAAACTACAAAATGTCTTTTGGACTTCGCGTGTTGAGAATATCGCTTAAGAAAAGAACATTTTCAAGAATGTATCAAGTATTAAGGATCTTCGACACTCAATCCCTGTAACCATGACAAATTCATCTTTTCCTTAATAAAATGAATGGTTTTAGAAAGCACGCTCTTAAAGGATTTTTCAAAGATCAACCAAAGTTGAAAAATGATGATCTTTTGGCTTCGAGGATTTGTCTTACCAAATGCTAAACTCTTAAGAATAAATGATAGATGGTAGACCCAATGCCCGACTCTTGATAGCCTTAAAGCTTTCAGACTTCATGGATTGGACATACCTTCTAAGTCTGTCTTAACATTACAAACAAAATTCAAGTTGTTAGCTTAACACTTGACGCCCAACGCCTGATAGTTGCAATGATTTTCGAACATCAGTGCTTGGAATTACTTTGTAAGTCTTTCAAAACTCTTCAAACATGAGATGAGGAGTATCCTTGATACCTGACTTGCGAAAGACTAAAAACCTTCCTCATAATAGTTGGATCATTTTGACAAGGGGTATGAGGGATTGTCGATCCTCGGTTCTCAAAGGACCAAGAATGTGAAATGTTAACTCTTTGGTAAGAGGTAAGGGATAGGCCCAAGGCTCGACCCTCAAAAATTCACACAATCTTTAACCTTCTTTTGAAGAATCATTATTTTACAATTATGAATGTATCTTGATCAATATAACTTTGTTTTTTAAAAATTTACTTTCCTATGAGATAAGTGAATGGTATCACATGTTTATTGTTATGTGTAGGAGATACACCACCAAGGGTTTTTGCAAAGAATAAAGGGAACATCGATGAAGGATCTCTTGAAAGCCGTCATAATTGTAGAATTGGATGCAAGGGTAGGTTACACAAGCAGGCATTGGTAATTTGATGAATAAGAAGGAAAATCTTTGGTCCTTTTAGGAGGAGTTGGCCACCTTCACAAATCTACAATAGCAGATGAAAAATTATCATTTGATAAAAAATTAAGCTCTAATATCATAGGAAACCAACAATGAAGATAATGAATGAGATAATACCAACATGGTCTGATAACTTTGCAAAGTAAATTGGATACAAGATAAGGGTTGTTGTTTCTATCGGACCATGGGTGTTTGAAATATTTTGGGTGCTGCTTCTGAAGATAACGAGTTCCTTTTTTCCAATTCAACACCATATTAGAAGATGTAAAAGATAGGAATGATAATTCCGATGAGAATAGAACATGTATCATACATTGAAAGGAAAGGTGATGGAAAAGTGAAGCTACTCATGGATTTTAGTTTACTTCAGTTTAATTTTTAGTTATTTCATGCTTTCTCTAATTTAGCAAAAGAATTAACTGTAATTGGGTCACCCGATTCAATTTTAGTTTTTTATTATAGTTCTATTTCTAGTTAAGACTCGAGCATTGGAGTTAGTTCCAATTGTATTTTATTTTAGATCCACAATTATGGGACTTAGTTTTCTATAAATGTTTAATTCTGTATCATTCAAACTTGGGTTTGCATTCTTATGTGACTTTTTGCAACTATAAACAATACAATCTCGGTGTGGAGTTTACCTGCTGACTTTTGTGTGAAAAGCATTGATTTATTTATCTAAGGATTATGCCTTTATTGCATGCATTAGGATTCAACACCATGGTGATGGTATAATCATTTTATTTTAAACCCAATTACTAAATTAATGAGATATGAATTAAATTTGTGTAATTAAGTAGGATTTTTTCCCACATCTTTGCATGATTGACGATGTTCTGGTTAAATGAATGTGATGTCCCTACCTCAGCTAGTTCTTGGGAACAGTGTGTTGGGCCTTTTTCTTGGACCCTTGTGGGCTAACTGGATTGGTTAGAGGGTCAGTGGTATTTTCTGGAGGAGTTGATCGTTCTCATTTTCAGAGCTTAGTGATTGGTTCACAGCAGGCGTTGGCAGTTCAGGGTTGACCTTCTGACACACGGAATATTTGGAGTTTTGAGTGAGTTATGGATTTTTAAGTGATTTGAGTTAATTATTTAACTTAATGCTTTATTATAAAGTCAAATTGACTTTATATATATTTTATATCACTTAAATATTACATAAAGGTGATTTAAAATTTAAATCACTTAAAACATTAAAGTGGTGCCTAAGTATTTAATTCTAAACTATTGAAAGGGACTTAATTAAATTTTAAAAGGTTTAAATGATGGAAAAGGCGTATTTTCTTGGAAATGCGTGCCTTTTGAGATATAAGGCATTTTGGGCAATGAGAAATTCATTCATGATTATTTCGACTTTGCCTTTGAGGTTTTCTCTGTGCTTTCCTCTGTGATCAAGGTTTGAGCAAGATTTCCATTGGAGAACGATAACTCTTTGATGTCGAGCATTTTTGAGACTGTGAGAGACCAGTCGAATTAGTGCAACTATGAGGGCTTCATTCAAAGGTTCTACATGCTTCTAACAAAGTTTATTATTCAGTTTATACTTGTCTGCAATAAGGAAGGGGGTTTCTACACTTGAGGCGTCCTCTTCAGCAATTCCACAGCTTCCATCTTTGGCTCTTCAGCATTCTACTTGGGCCGTACTTTTGCATTGGTAAATGTGCCTGTTTTGGGAAGGCGTGTGAAGGAACTAGTTGAAACGCCTTTCTCTTCGCTTTCTTTTGTGTCTCTTTCTTGGCATCTACCTCTCTTAGGGGATTGTATCCTGTTTTGGAGTGGGAGAAGTCAGATCTGGAGCCTAGGAGTGCATACTTGTCAGTTTTCATCAATTCCGGCTAGCAAACTAGGATACTTCTTTATTTAATTATTCTGGAGCATTTCGGGTATGTAATTCATTTGCAATCCCATTGTATGTATTGCAGGATAACATCTATTACATTCGTTGATCAAAATATTACTGTATTGCATTTTTATGAGCTTTAATATGATGCGCCCTTTCTCTCCTGTCTACAAACTTTTCTTAAAAAAACTAAAAAACACAATAAGAATTAAGAAAAATATATTTGAGTCATGGAGCCAAAGATGGCTCATCACGTTGGTATTAGAGAATCGATCCCCGCCACTGAAGGGTTAGCAGCTTCTATGCGGTCTCATCAAAATAGGTTTGACAGGTACTACTCACGTAGGGGTCCTGGTTTTCAGAGAAGTACTTTTGAACCATTTCCAGCATTTCCGTTTGACGAACAGGAAGAAGAATTAGACTTTGATAACATGGCTGACAGGGAAGCTGAAGGTTCTCACAGGAATCCTCTCAATGAAGAGGACAGAGAAGCTAGAGATGTACTTAGAGGCATGGTGGCAGGCCAAGAACAGGTGGCGAATATCCTCCAGCAGCTAAGCACAAATGTTCAAAATTTGACACTTCATAGAGGTCAGAATCAGGGTCGAGATCAGGAAGGCAGTATTCATGGAGAACCACACAGAATTATTGCTCCAGCACGCACCTTTGAGAGAGCTACTTGTCCTACTTTTATCAGAAATGAAGCTGATGAAGAGGAAGAGGTTGAACAGGGTGGTGAAGTGAACTTTGCTGATAACATCATGACTATGCATGATGAATGGGATGCATTGCCTCCGAGAGTTAAGGAGCACCTTAACTTTGATCGATTCATGAGCCAGAAGAGAGAGTATAACCGTAACAGGAATGACAGGAGGCCTAGAAACAAACAAAGTGATCTCAGACAGGCTACCAACAAACTAACCTTAGTTCACTATGATGGCAGTGGTAGAGTTACAGCACGTGCCTGGGTGAGTAAGTTGGATACATTCCTGACACTACGTCCGATGCCAGAGGAAGATGCTATACAATTTGCAGCTCTCCACCTTGACGGCGTAGCACATGACTGGTGGATTCATGGCATGGCAACACTACACCACGATAAGATTACCTCGTACCAGGAGTTTACTGATAGACTGGTCGAGAGATTTGATAGACGTGATCCTAAGCTATTCTTCAGGGATCTTGCACAGTTAAAGCAGTTGGGTAGCTTGGAATCGTACATTGGAGAGTTCCAAAGACTATCCGTGACGGTGACAGGCATCTCAGAGAGAAGTCTGATCATATTGTTTATTGAGGGTCTTTTCGAGCCCATGAAAGGTTGGATAAAAGCATTTGATCCACCTACTTTACAGGAGGCCATGAGGAAAGCTCGCAGTATGGAGCTCACTACACCTCGTAAACAATTTGGCTTGAAACCATCTACCTTCTACACAGAGAACAAATCTGATCCAAAGAAGGCGGATAATGCTGATCAAAAGAAAAAATTTGCAGCCCCTTTAGATCGTGACACAATGAATGATCTACGTAGAAGGAAGCTCTGTTTTTACTGTAAGGGCCCATATGATTTCAATCATGACTGTCCCCTCAAGCCTAAAGGGCAAAATAGGCACATGGAATGGTTTTATGAGGGAGAAACGTTGACTGATTTTTCTGATCAGCAAGCTGCTATCTATGACACAGATGAAGAAAAATCAGAAAATGAGGCAGAGATTGAGGTAGAAAGTGAGCTACAGTAGGCTCATATGTCCAGCATGTAGAGAGAGGGATCTTTCAGGCTCGGTGGGATTTTAGCCGGTCAAAGAGTCATATCTCTTTTGGACACAGGTGCAACCCACAACTTTATTGATTCACGATTAGTGGAGAAAAGGGGAATTGAAACTCAACAGTTTGAAGGCATTCGAGTGAAGGTTGCAGATGGATACACTCTCAACTGCGAGAGGATGATTCCTGATTTGCCATTGAAACTCAACAATTTTGAGTTTAAGGCAGATTTTTATGTTGTGAACATGGGAGGAACAGATATAGTTCTCGGCATGAAGTGGCTTCATGCGATAGGAGAGTTCACACTTAATTTGCATGACATGGAGATGAAATTCAGAGTTGATGGCACAAATCATGTTCTTAAAGCCATCAAGGACAACAACATAAAAGAAATTTCGCTCTGAAGAATGGAATGTTTGATTCAGCATGACATGGTGGATTGGGCAGCAGAGTGCAAGGTAATGCCTTCACAAAGGGAGCAGCTGGAGTCTCCTTATCATCCAGATGTGCAGGAACTCCGAATCAAACATGCAAAGGTTTTTAGTGCTATTCCATCAGGTAGACCTCTTGATAGAGGTATTGAGCATATTATAGAGCTGGACGAGGGCACGAACCTATCATGATCACTCCTTACCGGCACCCCAAACGTTTGAAAGATGAGATTGAAAAAACTATTAAGGAACTTTTAGCTATGGGGTACATTAGGCCGAGTAAGTCACCTTTTGCTTCATCAGTTGTTTTGGTGAAGAAAAAGGATGGTACACTTAGGATGTGTATTGACTACAGGATGCTCAACAGGAAGACTATAAAGAACAGGTATCCTATTCCACGGATTGACAAGTTAATAGATGAGCTACATGGAGCTTGCTATTTCTCAAAGATTGATTTGAGGACTGGGTACCATCATATCAAAATCCGAGAGGAGGATATTGAGAAAACCGCATTCCGATGCCACTGTGGACACTATGACTTCTTGGTTATGCCATTCGGTTTAACTAACACTCCAGCCACATTGCAGTCCACAATGAATAGGGTTTTCCATCCTCACTTGAGGAAATTTGTTTTGGTGTTCTTCGACGACATACTGGTTTACAGCAAGTCTTGGGAGGAACACATAGTTCACTTGGATGCAGTATTGAGCATATTGGATAGGGAGTCCTTGTACGCCAAGGAATCCAAGTGTGCACTGGGTTTGGGAGAACTTTTATATCTGGGTCACATCATCAGCGGTGCAGGAGTTAGCATGGATCCAGAGAAAGTTTGAGCTATCATCGATTGGCCTACACCTGAGACATTGACACAGCTCAGGGGGTTTGTAGAATTATGTGCCTTCTATCGTCGGTTCGTTAGTGGATTCTCGCGACATGCTGCGCCACTAACTGATTTGACTAAGAAGGGAGCCTTTGTGTGGACACCTCTTGCACAGGCGTGCTTTGAGAAGTTCAAACTTCTCATGACTACATGTCCAGTCTTGGCTTTGCCGGATTTCACCAGACCATTTGAGCTACATTGTGATGCCAGTGGTGAGGGTATTGGTGCAGTCATCATGCAGGATCGACACCCTATAGCTTTCGAGAGCAGGAAGCTAAGAGGTCCTGAACGGAGCTACAGTATCTACGACAAGGAAATGTTGGCCATCATGCATGCCATGGCCAAATTCAGGCAATACTTGGTTGGTAGTAAATTCAGTGTTAAAACCGATCACAATAGTCTGAAACATTTTCTTGGGCAGCGGGATTTGAACGAAAGGCAACAGAAATGGGTCAGCAAACTTCAGTCCTATGATTTTGACATCTCCTATGTCAAGGGCACTCAGAATGTGGTTGCTGATGCATTATCTCGCCGTCCACACTTGAGCTCCATTACACAGATTTCAGAGGACTGGAGACACATGATAGTAGCGGAGTATGCTAAGAACCCGTGGGCTTCTAGCATAGTGGATGGGACAGTACAGGATGACAGATACTCACTTGTAGATGATCTTATCATTTACAAAGGGAGGATATTTTTAGTCCCAGGTTCTGAGATGAGGGACATAGTATTGAGATCATTTCATGATTCACCTATGGCAGGACATCCCGGTTACTTTAAGACCTACAGGCAGGTACGGGAGAGATTCTCTTGGAAAGGTCTCAAGTCATTTGTTCTTCAGTATGTCAGGGAATGCCTTGTTTGTCAGCAGAACAAGCAAGAACATACATACCCTGCAGGATTACTTCAGCCGCTTCCTATTCCTGAGAGGAAGTGGGAATGCTTGTCGATGGACTTCATTACGGGCTTGCCGAAAGCTCAAGGGAAGGACAACATTTTTGTGGTAGTAGATAGATTGACGAAGTATGCTCATTTCTTCCCAATCACTACTACTCACACAGCTACACAGGTGGCAGACTTGTTTTTCCGAGAGGTATTCAGGTTGCACGGTTTGCCTCAGAGCATAGTCAATGACAGAGATAGCAGGTTTATGAGTAACTTCTGGCAGGAGTTATTCAAACTTTGCGGGACAGAGCTCACTCTCGAGCACCAGCTACCACCCACAGACAGATGGGCAGACTGAGATAGTCAATAAATGGGTGGAGGGATACTTGAGGAATTACAGTTCAGGGCAGCAAAAGGCATGGGTGAAGTGGTTATACCTTTGTGAGTATTGCTACAATACCACTCATCACATGAGTATTCAGATGACACCTTACCTAGCATTATATGGATATGATGCTCTCAGTTTTCTAGATTTGTTGCTGAGTGACAGCAGAGTACCTAGTGTTGGTGATCTATTACAGGAGAACCAGGACATCATGAGAGCACTCAGGGAGAACATTCAGAAAGCTCAAAATCAGCAAAAACAATATGCTGATCAGAGGCGAGTGGAGCGATCTTTCGAGATCGATGATTTGGTGTATTTGATGCTTCAGCCTTATAGGTAGTCCACCCTTCATAAGAAGGGTGCCGAGAAACTTAAGCCACCGGATGTCCCTGCTCTAGTAAGTTCTTGGGAATAGTGTGTTAGCCTTTTTCTTGGACCCTTGTGGGCTAACTGGATTGGTTAGAGGGTCAATGGTATTTTTTGGAGGAGTTGATCATTCTCATTTTCAGAGCTCAGTGATTGGTTCACAGCAGGCATTGGCAGTTCAAGGGTTGACAACTTCTGACGACACAGGAATATTTGGATTTTTGAGCGAGTTATGGATTTTTAAGTGATTTGAGTTAATTATTTAACTTAATGCTTTATTATAAAGTCAAATTGACTTTATATATATTTTATATCACTTAAATATTACATAAAGGTGATTTAAAATTTAAATCACTAAAAACATAAAAGTGGTGCCCAAGTATTTAAGTCCAAACTATTGAAAGGGACTTGATTAAATTTTAAAAGATTTAAATGATGGAAAAGGCGTATCTTCTTGGAAATGCGTGCCTTTTGTGATATAAGGCATTTTTGGCAATGAGAAACATACTTGATGATTATTTTGACTTTGCCTTTGAGGTTTTCTCTGTGCTTTCCTCTGTGATCAAGGTTTGAGCAAGATTTCCATTGGAGAACGATATCTCTTCGATGTTGAGCATTTTTGAGACTGTGAGAGACCAGTCGAATTAGTGCAACTGTGAGGGCTTCATTCAGAGGTTCTACATGCTTCAAACATAGTTTTATCATTCAGTTTATACTTGTCTGCAATAAGGAAGGGGGTTTCTACACTTGAGGCATCCTCTTCAGCAATTCAACAGCTTCCAGCTTTGGCTCTTCAGCATTCTACTTGGGCCGTACTTTTGCATTGGAAAATGTGCCTATTTGGGAAGGCGTGTGAAGGAACTAGTTGAAACGCCTTTCTCTTGGCTTTCTTTTGTGTCTCTTTCTTGGTGTCTACCTCTCTCAGGGGATTGTATCCTGTTTTGGAGTGGGAGAAGTCATCTGGAGCCTAGGAGTGCATACTTGTCAGTTTTCATCAATTCCGGCTGGCAAACTAGGATACTTCTTTATTTAATTATTCTGGAGCATTTCGGGTATGTAATTCATTTGCAATCCCATTGTATGTATTGCAGAATAACATCTATTACATCCGTTGATCAAAATATTACTGTATTGCATTTTTATGAGCTTTAATATGATGCGCCCCTTCTCTCCTGTCTACAAACTTTTCTTAAAAAACTAAAAAACACAATAAGAATTAAGAAAAATACAGGGGTTTGAGTTGTGAGCCAGCAGGCTCATCACAATGAAATTCAAAAATATTAAGTGTTTGAGTTTCCCTTGAAGATTGCACTCCATTGATAGTAGATGTGTGAATGTTATCTATGTTAATGGTCGTCTAAAAGATCTTATTTAAATCTTTAGACATGATTAATAGAATGATTTGTGTTGTTGTCCAGATAGAGTTAGATTTATTTCAGTAATTTATGTAGGTTTCTTTTGGAATATCTCTTGTTACCCTATTCTCTTTTGTCTTTTATTTTGAAACATGATTACTGAAATAGTTTGAAAGAGAATTAAAATTATCTTAAATCTTCTTATGTTCTAGATGCAATCTAAGTCTAATCAATGAAATTATTATGTTGTGATTGTATTTAAATTCCTAGTTTTTTTGAAAATCCAGATCCCTAATGTAATCACATTGTTCTCACCTTCGTGTCATCCACACTCTCAAGACCTGACTAGAAAGGAAACTTGGAGTAATTTATAATGATTTTCAAGAGGGGAAATAATCTTATTGCCTAGTACATTGTGAGTGACTAACATCCCCCTCAACAGAATTAGCGCTAGAAGGAGGACCTGGAAATATTCTTGGTTAAATGTGAAGTTGGAGCTAGTTAGATCTTAGGAAAACCCAGCTCTTATGGGTAGACCTTTGTGTATACCAGGGATTCTTCATGAAATTCCTTATCACACACATAATAGGCTTTCTTTATTCTTCCCTGACAGTGGACAATTGGCTTCAGATCATGTTAGGATTTGTAGGGATTTATTGACTTTTCTCAAAGTTGAGCATGAGGATATCGTTTGTCATTTGTTTGTCAAAACATTTCAAGGTGCAACATGGCAATGGTATGTTAATCTTCCATCAAATTCTACATGTTCATGGCCAGAATTATAAATTTTATTCTTGGTTTATTTTGATCCTTATGTGGGTGCACAAGACCCATCACTTCAATTTGCAACTGTGAAAAGAATACCACAAGAATCAATTTACCAATTCAATTGTAGGTTCATGTTTATGTATAAATGATTTCAAGCTTTGAATTTGGTTATTAATGATTTTACACTATTATTGGGGTTTGAATGCTTCATTCACAAAGAATATTAGACTTTGTGGTGAGGTTACCACCCTGCACGATGCATTTAACAAAGATCTCTTACTGGCACAATGTGGAGATGATGTTAGAAATGTGAGTAACCAGAATGAGAATTATAATGCTCTTGTGCTTACAAGTTGCCAAACTTTGCAGCCTTATACTGGTTTACCCACTATGCTTACCCAAATGCAATCATTTCCACCAAGCAGCTACAACATTATGAATTTTCCAAGCATCTCATTCTCTAACACTTCAAATCGGGTCAACCCCATACAAGACCAATTTGGGAGTCAAGAGTTACAATAGATGACCATGGAGGCAAGTGTTTCACCCTCTAATGAATTTTTTATGGCATTACCCTCTACTTTTAGTCATACTCCGACATATGATGCATTAAATCATGATGAAGTTATAAACAAAGAATTAGATGAACAATTATATCATTTTGATGGTTTGTTTGAAAAAAAGAGTATGAAATAGATTTGAAATATGAGCATAATGAAAAGATCAAACTAGAGTATAATTTAGTTGAAGATGTTAATACTAATGACAATATTGAGAGAGGTGAAGCATTAACACAGGATTGTCGCCATGAGGAATTAGTGAATGAAGAGTTTTATTCCAATGCTTTGAATGATTCTTTTGAGAAAGATATAAATCAATATGATGAAGGTATAACAAGTCATGATTTATTTGAGGTAAATATTATGCATATGCAAAATAAATTAAATGAGAAATTGGAGGAATTAGGTGTTCCAAGATTATCAGAACTCGCTATGATAGATGGATGTAGGATACATTGGATAGATCAACATTGTGAGATAGATTTCTATGTTTACCTTGGAAGGATGGATTTATATTTGAAGCGTCTGATCACTATTGAAGAGGTACTCATTCCAATAGATCATTGGAATAGCCTTCCACTCAATGAGGAAGATGAAATAACTAGCATACACAAAGAGGATAACGAATCCATCCGAAAGGATGAAAGTAATTGAGAGAGGATATCTAGCGCATCTCCATCATTTGGTGACCTCGACCTTTTCCTTGAAGTGGACTTGTCGATTGATAATGATTCTCCATCTTGTTCAAATTTGCTAGATGTAGAAAATGAATTTATTGATGCATTCATAGATTCTTTCATGATCATTGATAAAGAAGAAACATCCTTTGACCAGTCGACACAAGCAAATGGCCTTGTTGTTTTGAATGATGAACAAATTGAAAGAGAGAATGACATATTTATGGATGAGATTGTGAATAAACGTCATTGTGAAGGACAAGACATCGAATTCCAAATGGATTCTTCAGAGGAAGAAATTCAAATGGATGTTCAGATTAGTCAAGCACTTCCTGATAGTCAATTAGATTAGACTTACACCTATCAGGGGAATGGATCTAATTTTAATACCAACACTGACATGGATGAAATTAGTGTTTTATTGCTGCAAGGAATGTATGGTGGGATTCAAATTGATGAAGCAAAATTATATCAAATGAACCATCAAGAGGTTGCCTCGAAAATCAAATCACTTCAGCTTGGCAAGGAAAATAAAATAGGGGAGTATCTTCTTGATTTTTATTCTTTGCATTTGAATGAGTTGTTAGAATTAATTTTTTTTTGTGAATTGGATGTTGGTTCTCACCTTCTTATTGATGATATATAGGGGAATGATAGGAACAATGCTTAATCTCATGAGGGAAAAGTTTCTTAGGCTTCACAAATTGATAATCAAGATCATTTGCAACTCAATTCATCCGAGGAGACTGAGAGGATCTTTGATCTCATGTTTGAGTTGAATGCAACAATGTTGGCCCATGGGTATTCCAACAATGTGAAAAATCTCTCTTTACGTGATTCCTATAGGATTCATCCTTTTGGTTCACATTTTGAGGTACCAGAGCGGAATGGAGTGGTGTATGATGAGTTGAGACCTCGAGAAGATAAAATTGTACATGAGTGATAGGTCCACATAATAGCTCATTTTGTGTTGTTTTCATATATATTTTTAGACACTTTTAGATACACTTTCTAGAAAATGCTCCTATATTATACTATCCTTTCATATCTATTATGTAGACTTGAACCTAAAATATAATGATGGAAATGTGGTTATAATATACTAGTATTGTATGGTTTATATGAAGATATGTATGCAATGTTGATGGAATGCTATGTTTTGATCATGATAGTTAGTCTTGTATATAATACTTTGTGGAATTAACCTTTTTGCAGCCAATGAGGAACTATGGCACGTGGCAGTTGCAAGATGAACCCGCAACAAAAGAGTCTGGGACAACAAAATAGGGGAGTTCCAGATTAAGCTAAACATGGTGATTGTTGATTAAAGGCACTTGATGAAGGTTGAACGTGCGTTATTATAACTAGTTAATAAACTTTGAAGAAGAGGTCTCCTTCACTTATAGGATTTTGAAAAATGTTTGTATGTTTACATGCAATTCTATTTTGGCATAGTTTTAGTCCTATTAGGATTCTTTTTCCTTTTTATTTATAGATTGAATAAATTAGTCTTAACTTTACACTCTAATATCTGGGAGTGGAGTTAATGATTTCAGTTAAGTCGTTGCTTTGAATAAGATTCCCTCAAGCTTGTATATAGCTGTTGGTTGAATCCATAGATAAGTTAGTTGGTTTTTCAATTTTATGTTATCGGTTATTTTCAGTTTCAAGACATGAAATATTCAAAATGATTGAATACAATATGTGGAAAGATCTTTTGTGTAATCTTTTATGATATGCAATGAATGGAGTTAATTTCATGGGATGCATACAATTTGTTAGTTAGATTTGGGTTCAATTAAAGTGAGAACAACCACTTGAGTAGGCCACTCAAGGTATTTTTCCTCACTTCATTTTCAGTTATTCATTTCTATTTAATAGTTGTTTTTCATTTATCATTACTTCATGAACTATATACAAGTTAACTTGAATCTCATATCTTGCTTATTGTTAATGAATGCTTATGAATATGCATGCAATGGTTAACCAGTACTACTCCAAAGGCTAATTTAGTTGAGTCATTAGTTTTTATCAGTTTTGAGTTGTCACAGTATCATTTTATTAGCAACAGTTTAGTTACAATCTAAGTTGTAGGTACCTGTAGCCACTAGTTCTTGTTATGTCTTTTACTGTTTTGTAATTATGTGAGTTTCCAACAAGTAGAATAACTTGAATAGAATAGGGTAGCTTAATTAGTTGAGTCTATGAAGGCACATTTAATGTTGCACCATCACAAGCTTACAAACCTTGAGTTGACAATTTATTGCAATCTTAAGCAATGTTGAGTGGACTGTTTAGTCAGATAAACCTCTGAATTTTGTAGGTTCTACCAAGTTTACAATACATTAGTTTAGACTCTACAGTGAGCATACCTTTGCAACTGGAAATCTTCAAAACCAAGTGGTGTCTTTTCATTATCCTTTGTATTTTGACGATTTTCAGTTTGACTATGATGTTGGGAAAATAAGACATGCTTGTGGATTAATCATAGTAAAGAAGAAAGTCCACAACTTTTAGTTCTTCAAGCTTTGTACCCTCATAATGAACTTATCCTACCTGGACTTTGTTTTTTCAAGTATAAAGATGAATTTGCTAGGCTTAGAACCTTACCTAGTAAGTTAACACTCTTGCATATATTGAAAAATCGGTCAAGAAAATATACATTTTTTTGCAATTTTATGTTTTTAGGGCTCAGCTTAGAATTGGCTTAGGATTAGGATAGGTAGGTTTCAGTTTAGTTTAGTTATTTTTTTCTTTTTTTTGTGTTTCTCGTCAGTTTCTTTTTTCTTTTTTTTTTGCTTTCTTTTTTTCTCCTTCTTTGTGTCTCTTTGTGTTGTTTTTGTTTTGGGATTTTTTGGTTTTGTTTCATGTTTTTGTTGTCTCTCTTCCTTTTCTCATTTTTTTTCATTCTTTCTCATTCTTCCCTTCTTTGTTTGTGGGTTTTTGTGAATGTTCTAGGACCAAATGTCAACCATGAATAGGATACTTGTAATATTTCTTTTTTTAGACTGTTTCCTTATTTAAAATCAAAGTCTATTAGTCTATTATTATTTAGAGTCTTAGATGATTTAATGTAGTGAAGTCATTTAACTTATGAAGGTAGTTATCTAGATCTTACCACTTGCAAATTAAGCAAATCAGGATAGGGCTTTATGACATATAGTAATGACTTTGGGAATCAAGAGAATCTAAAGGTGTTTCCCTTCTTAGTGATCACAGTGATTCCCAACCCAACACTAGGTGATAGCCTGGAGAAAAAGAAAAAAAGAGAGAAACAAAAACTATGAAAATAGGTGATTCAAATAACCTCTACTGGGACTATGGATGCCCGAATGGCAGTAGAGCTAGGTTTTGAGGGAATCAGAGGTATCTTTATCGAGGATATGGATGATTGGCTAGCAACAGAGCTATGCCTAGGTCACACCAACTAAATCTCAAAATGGAACAAAGAAAGGAATATGCATATGACTAAAGATATCTAGGAAAAAGATAAGACCACACAAATTTTATTGATTCACAAGTCATTCTATTGTTCTAAATGATGTTTTGAAGGAATTAATCACGATGCACACACTATGAGACTTTGGTATTTTATTATGATTGGTGAACTAGTTGAAATGCTTAGATTATTATGGACTCTCTTTCTTAATCTAAGGTTAATATTGTTTTAAGTTTAAAAGCCTATTTGAAATTTTTTGAAGATATAAATTATACTTTACAAGAATTTTGTTCATTGGTTATTATGTGTTGTGTCTTCGCACTCATGCCCCATTTTTCCTTTTGGAAAATTGGGGACCCCCTTCTTCTGCTTTTTTTATGTGTCATCATTTTCCTTATGTATTTCTTTTCTCTTTCTCTCTTCTCTCTTCTCTCTTTCTTTCCCTCTTTTCCTTGTTTTCCCCTTCTTTCTTTTCCCTTTCCTATTTTCTTCCTTCTAAGTGCCTTGTTAGGCCTCGAAAAATCAGGATTCTTCATTATGGCATACCATATTGATAGTACCCAATCCCTGACTCCTTACCTGGTGCTTGGTGTTCTTTTTGGTCTTTCGCCCTTTCAAACGTCAAGCCTTGAGCTTAGCAAGTTTTTCCTTCCTTTTGTGCCTTAGCATTTTTGAAATTTAAAGCACACATTGGTCTTTGGGTGTTGCGAGTTTCACTTACCCTTTACACTAAAGAAATCAGCATAAGGTATAGTGAAACTACGATCTCTGACCCTCGACAATGTACAAGCACTTAGCAAAATCTTTGTTTTCAAGATGCGCTTTTGGACTTCGAGTATCAAATGGACCTTTTACATGCTTCCTTATTGAGGTAAGAGGTATGAAGGACCCCCAACATCTGATGTCTGAAATCATGATTAACTTCCTTCATTCTAAAAGATGAGAGTGATAAACATGCCTTTATTAAATTATTCTCAAAATCCAAGTAGGAAAAACACAAATCAGGTTTCAGGTTGTGGAGGTTCAACTTAACCAATGCTTCAAATGTTATAGTAACCTGTAAAACGAAATCCCAAACCACGAACTTTGAAATGTCTCAGACTTCGCATGTCAAGAATGTATTGGGTATTAAGGATCTCTGACGCTTGATCGGGTTGTAACCATAACAAAGTCATCTTTTCCTTAGTAAAATGAATGGTTTTAGAAAGCACGCTCTTAAAGTATTTTTGAAAGATCAACCAAGTTACAAAATAATGATCTTTGGGCTTCAAGGATTTGTCTTACCACATGCTAAACTCTTAAGAATAAACGATAGATGGTAGACCCAATGCCCGACTCCTGATAGCCTTAAAGCTTTCGGACTTTGCGGATTAGACATACCTTCTAAGTCTATCCTAACATTACAAACAAAAGGTAGGTCGTAAGCCTAACGCTTGATAGTTGCAATAATTTTTGGACATCGGTGCTTGTACTTACTCTATAAGTCTTTGAAAACACTTCAAACATGAGATAAGGAGTATCCTCAATACCCGACCTATGAAAGACTGAAAACCTTCCTTATAATAGTTGGATCATTTTAACAAGGGGTATGAGGGATTGTCAATCCTAGATTCTTGAAGGACCAAGAATGTGAAATTTTAACTCTTTGGTAAGATGTAATGGGCAGGGTTGAGGCCTAACCCCTGAAAATTCATGTGATCTTTAACCTTCTTTTGATGAATCATTATTTTACAAATATGGAATGTATCTTGATCAATATCACTTGGTTTTTTAAAAAATTGCTTTCCTTTGAGATAAGTAAATGGTAACACATGTTTTTTTTATGTGCAGGAGATATTCCATCAAGGTATTTTGCAAAGAATAAAGGAAGCATTGATGAAGTATCTCCTGAAAGCTATCATAATTGCAAAATAAGATGCAAGGGTAGGTTACACAAGCGAACATTGGTAAAATGATGAATAAGAAGGAAAAGCTTTGGTCCATTTAGGAGGAGTTGGTCACCTTCAGAAATCTACAACAATAGATGGAAAATTAGCATTTGATCAAAATTTAAGCTCCAATATCATAGGAAACCATGTGATAGTGGAGATAATGAATGAGATAGTACCAACATGGTCCGATAACTTTGCTAAGTAAATTGGAGGCAGGATAAGGGTTGTTGTTTGTGTTGGACCATGCGTATTTGATATGTTTTAGTCACCACTTTTGAAGGTAACGCTCTCTTTTTTCTAGTTCAATGCCATATTAGAAGATGCCAAAGATAGGCGTGATAATTTCAATGAGAATAGAACATTTATCATGCACTGAAAGGAAAGGTGATGGAAAAGTGAAGTTGCTTGTGGATTTTAGTTTGCTTCAATTTAATTTTTAGTTATTTCATTCTTTCTCTAATTTAGAAAAAGACTCAATTGTAACTAGGCCGCCTAGTTCAGTTTTACTTTTTTATTACAGTTCTATTTATAGTAAAGCCTCAGGCGCTGGAGTTAGTTCCAATTGTCTTTTATTTTAGATCCACAATTATGGGACTTAGTTTTCTATAATTGTTTAATTTTGGATCATTCAAAGGGTCTGAATTCTTATGTAATTTTTGCAACTACAAACAATATAATCTCGATGTGGAGTTTGCCTACTAAATTTTATGCGAAAAGCTTTGATTTATTTATCTGAGGGTTATGCTTGTATTGCATGCATTAGATTCAACATCATGGTGATGGTATAATCATTTTATTTTAATCACAATTAATAAATTAATGAGATCTGAATTAAATTTGTGTAATTAAGTAGAATTTTGTCCGAGATCTGCACATGATTGACAACATTTTGGTTGAATGAAATTCAAAAATCTTAAGTGTTTGAGTTTCCTTTAAAGATTGCACTTCATTGATAGTAGATGTGTGAATGTTATCTATGTTAATGGTTGTCTGAAAGAGCTTATTTAAACCTATAGATGTAATTAATAGAATGCTTTGTGTTGTTCATATAGAGTTAGATTTATTTCAGTAATTTTTGTAGGTTTCTTTTGGAATGTCTCTTGTCACCCTATTCTCTTTTATCTTTTATTTTGAAATATGGTTACTGAAATAGTTTGAAAGAGCCTTAAATTGTCTTAAATCTGCTTATGTTCTATATGCAATCAAAGTCTAAACAATGAAATTATTATGTTGTGATTGTATTTAGATTCTCAGCTTTTTTGAAAATCCAAATCCCTCATGTAATCACATTGTTCTCACCTCTATGTCGTCCACATTGTTACGACCTGACTAGAAAGGAACCTTGGTGTAGTTTATACTACTTTTCAAGAGGGGCAATAATCTTATTTCCTGATACATTGTGAGTGACTAACATCCCCCTCAACAAGTCCTTTGAGGATGAGAACGATTTGTTTTCTATGGTCAATAGGCACTACAATCAGGAAATGGAGGTGGCGAACACCTTGAAGAATATGAAATAGGTCCTCCCTATTTGTTTGTTTTTTGGCTATTGGTCTTTTGATCCACTGTTGTTTTGTTGTTGGTTGGATGTTGCTTTAACTGTGTTATCTTTTGTCTCAACAACATTTTGATGTAAAGGTTTCGGGTCTATTCAAAACCTATATTTACCCCTTAATCAAAACAATAGATTATAAGCTGATTTGATAGAAAAAATTTCCCTTAGGACACTTGGCCCAAAAGAAATGATCCACTATGGGGAAAATAGGGAATTTGACCATTCAAAGATCATGTTGAAGTAGCGAAGCTCTTTGGAGGAGGCAATTTTGGCCTTGGCAACACATTTGAAGATTTTTCCAAGAATTGTCGTTCAACAGGTAGTTAGAGACCAAAAGGCCAAAGGAGCCTTTAGCCAAAGGTTGAAATTCGTTAAAGTACGGTGGGAATTGAGGGGTTGTTTGGATATCGAACAGTCATCCCAAAAATGAATGAGATGGTCATTCCCAAACTTCCACTTAAGGCCCAAAGAGATCAAGCTATAGATTTTGAGGATGTTCATGTTCTTTGCATTGCTTTCACTTGATATTTCCACATGGGGGACATGGTATCATTTAGTTTTGGAGGTTCATTATAACCACTCTTACTCTCATTGGGGAAAAACCTTAGGGAATCTCTCACACCATTTTCATATAGAAGTAAATACACACTAGGTACACATTCTCATGGTTGTTCTTTTATTTATTATATTTCGCTTTTAATCACAATTTAAAATTTTATTTTCATTTTCCTTACTACTTGATTTTTGGGCACTCCTTTCTAGTACACAATTTGAGGAGGGCTTATTATTACTAATTATATTCTCATCTTATGCATAATTTACACAACATGACATGTCAAATGGATACCTATTATAATTTAGTGACAAATGAAATGCATGCTTTTCTAATGGCTTAAATTCTATATTCTAAAAAGTCTACATTATATTGTGATTGCATACTTCTTTTATTTCCACTCTGCCACACTTGCTCATGTAGAAGTGCATGTAAATTAAGTGGGTGAAATGTAGAAGATAAAAGTGCATACATTATACTTTTACCCACTTATTTTATGCCACTTTTCATGGATGTTGTAAATGTAAGTTTTAACACCCAATTTGACTCTTTGGGCACTATCTAGTCCTAAACATGAATTATCACCTTGACATGTGTATTTCATCACTTTAGAACAAGATTGGCTCATTTCCTAGGGTTTATGCCTCTCTAAACTAGGATGCATCTATAGTCTAGTCCTAATTTAAAATTTGAATTTCTCACTTTTCTAGATTGACATTATAGGAATATGACCATTATCCACTAGCTTGCACCCAAAAAGTCTTGATTTGTGTGCCCATGAATTATATTTAAGGGACATTTATTTATCAATATATCATCATACTATTAGCATCTTGCATTCACATTCATTCATAAAAAATGAGTCTCATGGGTGGATACAAAAAGTTGAAGGTCAAAAAGAAGAGAAAATGCATTTGTGCTGAAATATTTGATACCTAAGCATCAAAACCCAAGGGTCAATACCCAAAGAAGATATATTTGGTCAATATTGGTACCAACTCCTTTCCAAATATTTTGTAGCATTGGATATCAAAAAAATGTGAAATTTAGTCTCAACAAACTAGACATTTGGTCATAATGGATTCTAGTTATAGGGTTGGTACTAAGAAACTTCACTTTGATTGATATGGTTGAAAATTTTATATTGCTAAAATTTTAACAAAGGTAACATATTTTGTAAAGGAAAATATTCACTTTAAAATATAAAAAATTAAAAAAATTAAACCAATTTTTAACAAATTTTCAAACATAGTTTTTGATAAAATTAAAAAGTTATACTTGATTAACTTTTTAATAACTTTTGATTTTGAAATCTATTTTTGTAAAAAGTTATACAAGTCCAAGATAGATATCACACTCTATAAATTTAAAAATAATAGCATTATAATTATTTTAAAGGTCAATCTAGGGGCCATATATAAGGGGTGTCAAATTTATACCTTAAATCTACTAAAATAATTAATTTAAACAATATATGATAAATAGTGTTAAAAATATCCAACCAAACCTTAACATCAATTGTATTTGTCTAGAAAAGGATTTTAAAGATACTTTCATTTACTAGTTTTTAGGTGGGTCAGACACATGCATATTTTTATCTTCATCAAAGTTAAATAAAAAAGGTCACTTTTGTACATCCTTTACTTAACCAACTTTTAAATTATCCAGGTATTCAAATAAATTACATATTTGAAAATATAAAATAAAATCTTTACATTTGATATTTTTACACCATGTTAATATTTTATCTAGAAAAGCTTCAAATTTTTACCCCAGTTCAACAAACTCTAATTTTTAGGCAAAAAATCCACTTTTTGATAAGTTTAGACCCTCATTACCTTGCACTCACCCTCATATCAGTCTTAGTAATAAAAATATTTGTATTATATACTTGACATATTTTTGATCTTGTCACATTTGCCACAATGTTTGACTGCTATCAAGGAAGTCAAAAGTCTCCCCTTTATCTATAGTAGGGCCAGTGGTTCTTTCCAACACCACTAGTTTCTCAAATTTAGTTACAAGCATAAATGAATAAGTTTTGTAGATCTTGACAGTAAAATTTAATAGTGAATAGAAGCACATAGGATAAAATTTCTAAGGACAAAATTGTGTGGTGACCTAGTCCTAGGCATCATAACTTCTAGAATTCACCTATCTCAAGCTTTTGATCACTAATCTCTAGGTTAAAATATTTTATCATAATGTCTCAACTACTCAAAGTCAACACCTCATCATAAACTAGGCATGCCATATTTTCATCTATCATTTCAATTATTCTCTCTCTATGTACTTAATCTCTACTCTCTTCAAGGAATCTAAGGTTTAATCCAATTAGTAGTTTATCAATTTTAGACTCCTCTATACAAGGCGTGCTCTATTTCCCTATACAAACCTAACTTCCATGCTCAATTAGAGATTTTTTTTTGTATTAAAGATAGTATAATAACCACTATTTAACAAAAAGTAGAGATCATAAGCAGGCCACATAGGGTCATAGTTCTAACCAAAAGGTGCTAAGTATGACATATACAACCTGAGGCAATTGGTAAAGAATGAAACAACTTATATAAAAAATATATACAACCTGATAAAAAGAAATACAAGACATATACATTCCTAAACAACTATTAAGATGTATACAATCATAGATATAAAATAGGCCT
The DNA here is from genome assembly GCA_007258455.2 of Sequoia sempervirens. Lineage (NCBI taxonomy): Eukaryota > Viridiplantae > Streptophyta > Pinopsida > Cupressales > Cupressaceae > Sequoia > Sequoia sempervirens. Next base: position 12,763 of record VDFB02120450.1, on the reverse strand, counting down.
AAACATCTATAAATTTTTACATTGTCACTGTATTTACACTAGAAGTCTAAATATCCTTTCAAGAATGACATATTTTCAGACTTGTTAAAAGGCCACATCTATCCATATTTAACTTTAGATTTGTTCACTCTCAGGTCATGCCTTCCTTGACCAGCTTCATGAATTTAAATTTGGATATCTCCATGGTTAAGGTGACCTACATAGAAACATTATAAAAGGTGAGTCTTTTAAAAGACTCTGTAAGTGTCCTCTTTGATCTCTGAAAATTTTCCTCATTCCTTGCTAACTAAATTACCCACAAAATTTCAGTGGTAAAAATCAACCAAAATAAATTGCATTCTTTATTTAAATTACTCACATCCCCACACAATATTTCTTTCCAATTAATTGTACCTTTATCCCCCCAACCCTTTAAGTCAGCACAAAATACGTTCCAAATTTCTTTAGTAAAGAAACAATAAAAAAGATGCCATTATGTTTTAGGTTTCTTATAGATGTTGTAGACTTCAAGATCAACATAATTCATTTTATAGGGTAGTTTTTCAAGGATAAACAACCATTTAAAGCAAGTTTTTTTTAGGTTCAAGACTGTTGGAACATAAGTCCTTAAATATTATTTTCCATTGTTTAACAGTTAGAGTAAGATTCCACTTCATATTAACATAATAAAAAAAATAGTCATCATTGCATAGAGATTTATATACAAATCTAGTGTTGACTTTAGGAAGGGCAAAACCATCAGCCCATTTGAATCTTTTAAAACTTTCAACATCTTGAATACATTCAGTAGGTAATTATGTGAACCCTTTTTCCTAGTACACAAAACAATATGAATAAACAAGTTAAACAATGAAATGCAAGCCAAAACAAAGGATTCCCCATGAAATCCATTTACAACATTCAAATTAGGAAGAAAATATTGAAGAACACAAAGCAAATGACAAAACAAAGATTGAATCCTAATTAGAAAAGCAAACTCTTGATCCCATGGGGGAATTGGTGCCAATTTGATGTGAAAATTGGCCCTTTCCCAATTCCTATGATTGCAAGCTTCGATATGTTGACTTGATGAAGAGATTTGATCCACTTTTGATGATGAATGGTGAGAGCTCCAAGCCAAAATCTGCAATAACCTACTAAGAACTCAAGATTGATGAATGGAAATGGCTAAGTATTTTAGCATGGTAACTTTGCTTGGATTGTGGATGATCAAATGAGGATATGAGCATTTTATTTATAGGATTTCAAGATGGATGAAAGTCCAAATTTGAGCAATGTGGGACTAACATTCATCCAATGATATGATGCCACTTGTCAAGCTATGAGTGGATGATGGATGTGCAAGATTTGGGGTTTGTGCCAATAAATGCCAATATTTGAAATTCAAATTTGTTGAAATGACATGTAAGAGGGAAGGGAAAATGCAATAAATGCCACTTGGCTCAAGGCAAAGGACATGTAAGATGAATTTATTGCCTTGTTGGATGTACATGACTTGGAATTTTTGAATTCAAATTGAGAGAATATTCCAAAAGATGCCTTGTGAGGAAAATAGAGATTTAATAAATGAATTAAATCTATTTTCATGTGCAACTTGCATTATCTAGAGGATGGGACATGAGATGAGATTAAATTAATCAAGGGTTAATTAATTTAATGAGAGAGGTTAGATGATGTGACCTATTTGACTCAAATTTATGGATTTATTTAAATCAAATAAGAGAGGAATATGATAAGAGGCTAATTAAATAAGGATTTTGATTTATTTAATTAAAGAATTAATTAGATTAAATCAAATAAGGTTTTAATTTATTTAATTTAATGGACAAACTTTAGAGATTTAATCAAATAAATTGATTATTTAATTAAATAGGGATAATTAGATCGGATGGATTGATTTAATTAACAAAGGATGACTGATTAGATAAAATGATTTATTTAATTAAGAGATGAAAATTGATGAATTTAATCAGCTAGGGAGATTTGATTAAATGGTTAGACCGAGGATGATTCGGGAAGAAATGATGTTAGTAAATTAGTCGGATGCCGATGTCAATTAGTATATTTTTACGTGTCACTGGTAATTGCATAACTTTAGAGGCTTCCCTCAAGGTAGAGTATGTCCTCCAATTTGAAGGGGGGAGGTCATATTCACAACTCAAAGAAGCCCAAGATTTTAGGTGTCCTTCACTAAGGATGTCCTCAAAGCACTTAATCCCTTTTGAGAACCAACTCTTAACATAGCATTCTTGTAACAATGCTAAAGGCTTACCTTTATGTACTAGATTCCACCATATAGATTTGTATGAATGCAGTTGTTTATTACTATAATCAATAAAGCCACTATTACTAATATTATTCTTAACTAGTTTCCAAGCCTTCCAAATACTTTTAAACATAGCAGACCCTAGAGGATTTACTAGGTGTTTGCATGTCAACAAATCACAAAAAGGAAGCAATTTCCATGTTATAGCATGCTTAGGGACAACAAGATGGATATTATGTCTAACAAGCACTTTCTAGGGCCCATTACCTTCTAGAGCCTTTAGAATCCATTTGACATCAAGAACAATACCATGTTTCCTTAAGTATTTTAAGCCAAGTCCTCCTTGCACCTTGTCAAGACAACACCACTCCCACCTAAAAGAGTGTTTCTTTTTATTCCCTTTGCCATCGGACCAAAAAAAGTTCCTAATTTTATTTTGAATATCATTAATTTGGTAGCTATTAAAAGCCAAATAGAAGACTAGTACAGAGTGTATGAAGAGAGATTTTTTGGAAAATCTGTATCCTTCCTATTAAGGATAAAAAATGACTAATCCAATTGCCTAGTTTCTTATCAATCTTACCTTTGATCCATGCCCTTATTCCTTCAAGAAAGGGTTGATTGCAAAGGGGATACCCAGATACCTTACCTGTTTGGTGGGTCCACCCCATTGGAAGTCATACTTGCCAAACCAATCTAGGGGGGAATCCATCCAACTAAGCATGCTAGACTTGGCATTTGATAATTTTATACCTAAGGTAGAGCTAAAAATATTCAATTTTTGCATGAGGTTATCCATATTCTCTTCCTCTAATTCTAGAAACTGAGCAGTGTCGTCAACAAATTGGATATTAAGGTCTCCATTATTAGGAAGAGAAACACCTTTTTATTCTAGGGGTCAATGAAAATTCCCTCAACAAGTAGAAAATAACATCAAGTGCAATGACAAATAATGCAAGGGCCAAGGGGCAACCCTGCCTTATGGACCTTTCCAATGTAAAAATTTATGATAATGATCCATCAACCTCAATCTGGACTACCACATCATTAAGAAGGGTGCTAACCATATTACAAAATTTATTTGGGAATCCAAAAGCCTCAAGAGTCATTAATAAGATGGACCATTCTACTTTATCACAGGCTTTCTCAAAATCTAATAAAACATGGCAGAATTCAGATTCATTTGCTTTGCCTAAGCCATGGCCTACCACCAGGTTGGGAGGTTTTCTAGAATATATCTTCCTTTAATAAATCTAGTTTGAGTGTTCTTATAAAGGAAGGAAGGACATCAACTAGTCTTAGGGCTAAAAATTTGGCAAGGATCTTGTAAGACATGTTGAGTAAAGAGATAGTTTTTTAATTCTTAGTAAGTGCCTTGTCCCCCTCTTTGGGAAGCAACTTGATAATTTCCCTTTGTTGATACTGCTACCAAGAGATCCTTTATCAATAGCTTCATTATAGATTTGAATCAGGTCTTCATTCACCCATTCAAGATTTTTCTTATAAAATTTTATGGGCATACCATCTGCTCCTAGTGATTTATCATTATTTAACACATTGATTGCCTTCTTAATCTCCTCAAGGAAGATCCCACTACTTAAATTGTTAGCATGCTCCTTGGAGATTCTTTTAGGGATGGGATGCTTACAAAAATTTCTAGCATTCTAACTACACACATTATTTCCCTCATAAGTGAAAAAGATCTTTATAGAAACCAAAGAATTGATTTTTAATCTTTGTATGGTCACTAACAAGGTTGTCTTCTACCCAAATCTTGTCAACTTTTCTGTGATTCCCTTCTCTTTTATATATATAAAGAAAACATTGAACCTTTATCACCATGATTTACCCATTTCAACTTAGCTCTCACTCTAAGCCTTTGAATTCTTTTGGTTTGCATTCTTATCAAAGCATAAAACCTGTCAAGTCTATAGTAGATCCTTCCATTTTCTTTTTGAGAGCTACACCATGTAAACCATACATTTTTATTGCATTTATTCACTACTTCTAAGGGGTCAAATAGGTTGAGTTTGGATTTCATTTTATACCAAAAGTATTTTTCATTACCCTTCCAGTCCATTCCTAAACCCACAATTTTGTCCTCATTATTTTCCACCATGTTGAAATCACCTCCAATGATCCAAGGGATGGCTTGGAGGTTACCCAAACATTTCCATATTTTCTTCCCTTATATTCATTCAAGGCATAAACAAAACACATACCAAATTTAAATTCATTCTTTGCAATGATAACCCAAATAACCGTATTACAAGGGGAAGCTCTAGATTCAATTACTTAGCATGTCCAATTATTGGAGAGTAAAATAATTGAGCCACCTTTTCCTTTCTCATTTCTAGTGGAATAGTGAGTAGATTCTTTCCAAATAAACTTAAGATTAGTTTTCAGGGTAAAGTTAGTAGCTTTCACCTCTTGAAGGAAGATTGCATCCTTATTCCTAAATAATTCTTAAGAAACTCTTGACTATGTACTTTTTGTTAGGGGTCTCAAGTCCCCTGACATTCTAGGAGGTACATTGAAATTTCATCTTAACAATCCTCAAGAGTTATCCATTGACTTCCTAAATCCATCAAATTATTTAGGAAGGCTATCCTTAGTCTCTTTCCTTTTGGAGAAGGGTGTTGGAGAATCCTTGACCCTCTTCTTCCTTTTGTGCTTGGAAATATTAATTTTCTCATTTCCAGTAGGGATCACCTTATCCATAGCTTCTTTTTCAACTATAAAGGGAGAGGCTAAAATAGGTAATTGTTTCTTTTCAATGACTTCTTTACTATACAACAACTCATAAATTCCTACAAGGGTCTTAGTGTTACTCACTAGACCATTATCAAACTTTTTACCATGACTATCTAGAGGCAGGTCTTGGTTCCCTTTTCTTAGATCCAGGTGTTTATCTACATGCAATTTTCTGCCTAAAACCAAGCCATGTGCATTATTTTTCCCATTAGAGAGTATTGTCTATGTTCTATTTGTCAACCTACTTGGAGTCTACAAAGCTTTATGGGTTCTTTTAAAACTAAATTCTTCCTTATTCATGATATTATTTTCACTAATATTAGAGTCTAGTTGAAAAATATTGTCAACACTCATTATGTGACCCATTATTTGGTCAACCTTAGATCCAACTAAGCCATTAGAGAGATCTCAAATTCAAGTTCAAAGGAAATTAACAAACTACTAGAGTTAATTAGATTCCAATCAGCTTGACTCTTGGATTCAATTTCTTAACAATGCTTTTAACCATTGAGAGTGAGTCATTTTTTAAAGGTTTTCTATTGTTAATATTATTTTCCTTATTCAAGAATGGATCCCTTGGGGTTAAGAATTCAAAATTACCAAAAATTACATTTTTAGTATCATTTTTTTCCATATTGCAATTATTGTTTAAAGCTATATTATGTCTAATCTTGTCCATAACCAATTGTTGTGCATTCTTCTTCTTGAAGTTCAAGATAGGTTCTACATCCTTCTCTTTATTAGGATCCCCAAGGGGGATTGAGGATAAACTATTTGGTAAGGCCAACACATGGTCAAAGTGGGTCAGATTGTTGGGGTCAAGAGAGCATAATGAATCACTCAAAGCCACATTTTTGCAAACCCTTGGAGGAGAAAAAATAGAAAAAGAGGAAGAGGAGAAATCTAGAAAGATTGGAAGGATGAAGCTCAAGGGTTTGGGTCCAAAGTTGCACAAGACAGGGGAAAGCCTACAAATAAGAGAGTCCACCCCAACCACTTGATTGGGGGGACCGACCTAGGAGAAGAAGGGGAGTCACCAATCAACCTAGTAGGGTGACCGACATTTCCTATGGTAGGAGCAACACCATTATAATCCAAGAAAAAACCAAAGATCCAAGCTTCGAACCTATAGTTTGAGTCTCACTCATGGATTTAGAAGGTTGTTAGATTTGTGTACAAAATCATGGCTAGGGTTAGACCCTACAAATTTAAAGCACAAGTTCTAATTGACCACATTGACTAAGGGTGCAAAATCCTTAAGTTTTTGTTTAGCACCATCATTACAAGGCCTATTTAAGATAATCAAGCAATTTTTCCTAATGCACCCTTCTCTTCTATAAAGATAATATATGTTTAAACCTCCTAAAATTTCTAACCCCACAAGAAAAGGTTGGATCCTCTAAATTAATATCATTGATTTTAGGAACTTCGATACTCGGTGTCAGAGAGACTAGAACCGTAACATCCATGTGTGGGAGCATAGTTTTTGCCTCATCAATCCTAAGGGCTTCCCCAAGGGGGATAACACCTGGTGTAGAAATACCTACAAAAAGGGTCACATTCTTCACCATCACCCATGTAGGGCACGATAAAGCCATAACTTCTTCATTTAGGGATTTTGGTGACTAGGCTAGGGCATGGAATATACAGTTCCCTATGTTCCAATAATGCCTGCCGATTACAGTTTCTTGCATTTTGTGTTCCTTGAAAAAATAATGAATAGGACACATTGAACCATTCTACAAAAGGTTACTTGAATCCATAACTTGTTAGACCAAACATATTTGATCCAATCATCTAAAATCTACGGGCAAGGATTTTTTTACTGTCAACTGCCACAAGGAAAATGGTAATGTTTCTTAACCTAGTTTTCTCATTGTTTAGAGAAACATTCATCTCATTGTTAGGAGAAATGGACAATTTCTTGGGACCTTCATAATTTCTAAACCTAGATCCCTCGAAGCCAATCTCTCTACCATTGCTAGAAATTTTTGAAATGAAATATGCAGAGGGTGAAATATTGGTATTATCCTCTGCAACCACATCACGGAAGGGCTTGTTGTTGCCTTTAATATTTGGTGCCCCTTTCGGGCCATCGAGTAAGCTGCCATCCATAAATTATAGGTATTATAGATACACAAGATCTCTCATAAATGCAGAGATAGTGAAAATATTCACTGGAGACGAGAGTTAGGCATGCAGAAACAGAAAAACAAGCACCTCCAACCCAACAAGAATGAGGAAAAATTATAATCAAAGAAGGCACCTACAACAGAGAAACCACCAAACCTCAATGGAGGAGGGCCAATGCCTCCTCCGCAAACATGAAAATTGTAGAAGCCCTAGCCTCTACCGTCAAGCAATCAATGATCAATTAGAGATGTCCATTTCTCCACAATAAGATTATGTAATAAAGTGAAATTTGAGGAGTCAAACTCAAACTAATGTTGTAGATTCCACGACTATTATTCTTACAAGAGCAAGAATTTTTATTTTTCATAATATAGTGATGGATTAATAGGGGGCCTCTTCCATGGAAGGATGCTAAAAACAAATAAAATCAAAATGGTCAAAATGAGCAACAAACACAATGGTCTAAAACCATACATCTAAAGGCTAGAAAACTAACAAGCCAGTGAAAACCAACAATCACCACTTATATCAAACCAAAGAGAAATAACTATCCTAGGGATACTAACAAAGAAAGGGGATAACATCCACCTTGAATACACCCCAAATGTCGGCCTCCTACAAGGATCTCCTAACTAGGCTTCTATAGCCATAATTCAGAGACTGGACATCTAACCTAAATAGCTATTCGATCATCGTGGAGGTGCATTTAACTTGTCAACCCAGGGATGTAGACTTGAAATGGGTTAGCACTGTATGTGCACTAGGAATTCCTAAGTAGCCATCTCTAATCTACAACTAAGAAACACACAATACTGAAAGTAAATTACAGGAAGGGAATAAAGCAAATGCTAAACATTAACCAACAACTATGCTAAACGAAAATGCATAACAAGAATAAAGGTCTTGGTGAACAGACATGAAACTATTCTATCTGCTTTGGCTGCAGGAACATACACAAAATGGACTTCTAGTGGTTGTAGGAACAATCAATGCTAGATTTCGAACTAAGTACAAAACAAAAGATAACAACTAAGCTAATTACTCTAAAGAGAGGATTACTCACCAAGTGGGCCCCCTTGGATGAGTATCCACTAAAACTAATACAAACTCAAATACTCAAATTCAGACTATCATCTTATTCATGGAGAATTATGTAAACAGAGTAATCAACATGGTTGTATTGAAAAGTAGAGTATGCTTAATACATTATCAATGTCATTTTCCACAATCAAGAACTAAGGGGCCGAACCTCCCTAGAAGGATATTCAAATCCATATTTATTCTACCAGCTAAATAGGGCGGTCCCTTCCCACTAACTGGGAGGACGCCATTTAGGGAAAGCAAGGAAAAGAGTGGCAGAGCAGTTATGCTTGTAGGGAATCCAGTCAAACATGCATGCCCAAATGTGGACTCAACGCTACAGTAACGCCTGCGATTGCTCAATTCCATAAATACAAGGCGGTTATAATTGACTGTCGTGGGGAATCTATCATCATTGCTCTTTAGTTGACTCCTTTGAATGATTCCCCTGCATGATCATTTGTTGGTTTCCTTTCCCAACTTAGCATCCACCAATTGTGTCCTATATGGCAATGTCAGTACGCATAATAATTGCACATCTAAAATCACCTTAGAGAAAATTCATCAATCGCATGCAAAATTAGTATAGATAATCTACATAATATGTTAATGTCATTGAAACTTCACAAGGATAGAATAAACCCATTGTCAATGGTTTGAGGAAAACATTATACAAAATATTAACATTTGATGACTAAAGTTCATGTTAATGCCAGCAAATGGACTATAAACTCTACCCAAGATTTAACCAAAAACTAGGCTCATCATCCCCCCAACCTAATGTCTTGTTGGTCCTCCAACAGTGGAAGGGTTGTTCTTTTGTTTGGTTAAGGCTCTGAAGTTTGCAACTGCAAGTGGGCCAACATCTGTTGCTGCAGTACGTGAGTCTGGATCCCAATAAAATCCTCCTAGTTTGTCAAATCTGTTCCACCTTGGCCTTTCGGTATCAACATCATGCCGGTAGAATATGTAGTTTGGTACATGTCACATAAGAATGGGTGGCTGGAAGGTTAGGGGAAGCCAAAATCTCCCCTTTTCTCTACCAAGCTGGATGTACCTATCAATTCTCTTCAATGTTGCAGCATAACTATGAATAGAATGGGGCTCGGCTTGTTTCAGCTCACCTGTTAAACTATTCCATCTTTGAGCTAGATATCCTCTTATGAGCTCCTCTTTTGTTGTTGTTTTAACCTCGTACTCAATATAGATAGCTTCAATCCAAGGCATGATTTTGTTACCATAGCTTGGTTTGAGGGGCATCCTGAGCCATTCTCTGCGGATATCCCTTGGGTTACTCGACTCGGCCCTAATGCATAAGGGGATATTGCATTCCATTCTTCTATAAGCATTGTTTTGGTCACCCCAATTAATTTTATTTTGTGCCCAGGACATAAATGCTCTCAGTTGAACATCCCCAACATACATCAACGGATTCCAATCATGATCTTGTGTGACAACATAATTGTGCAAATAAAATTCACATAACAAATTTTTCATCTCAGGGGAAGCAATTATGTAGGCATTGAAGAACTCAACGGGAGTTTCAATGGAGGGGTTCAAATTTGAAACAAATTTTGAAAACTTGAAAGAGAGATGTTTCTCTTTCAAGTGCAGGGCATAAACCCTTGCAGGAGCTTTGCATTCAAGAATTTGTGGCACTAGGGTCACAATGTTATCTACTTTCTTCTTTAAAGTAGCAATCTCCTCATTTTTCTCCTCAATAATCTCATCCCTCACTTGGATTTCCTTTTTCAACTTCGTTCTCTCCTATTTCCATTCTCTCTCCCTCCTTTCTATTTCTTTCCATAGATTTAAAATTGCTGCATGAATTGTAAAATTAGGAGGGTTATGAATTCCTACCAATGTTTTTGTTGATGGATGCTCCCCATATGCCACTATCTGCATGAACTCGGGCAATTGTCTGTGGCTGCAGGGGTGCTATCTCTTTGCCCTCTTCTTGCTGCAGGACCTCTTGTTCCTATTCCCAGCATTGTTCTGACTCTTGTTGTGCTTCCTGCTGTGGATACAGGAACTCGTACCCCTTTTCTTGGTTTTGATGCAGGAACCCCTACTCATCCTCAAACTCCTCTGCGATAGTAGCAAGGTCTGCCAATGTCACTTTTATTGCTTCCTCAGAGATATCTTCTTTCTTTTTCTCAACTTGTTCTCATTCCACTGAAGCTTCGATGTCCCCATGTGATGTCTCATCATGCCTAGGGTTTTCCTATGAAGTTACATAAAAAGCTGGTCCAACTAGTTTTGATTTCCTAGAGATGCTCTTACATTTCCCTTTGGTTGCAGGATGAATAATGTCAACCTTTCTTTTCCTAGCACTTGGCACCTCTTTTTCTACAGGCTGGGTTTGGCCTTTTTCTTTTCTTGCTTTAACTTCTTTCTTTCGTGCCCCAGTTCTCATTAGGGTTTGTAGGGGGACATCATCATTAGAATCAGATGAAGAGCTTGCTTTTTCTGAATGTTCTGTTTCAGAGGAACTAATGTTTATGGCCTCCTCTGCTGCTGCAGCAGGATTCATACTAGAACTGGCACCAAAAATTGAAGCACTAGGGGTGGCTTCAGCTATACTTAATCTTCTGCTAGACCTACGAGATTGAGGTATAGCCCTAGGTGGCAAAAGCTCAACATTGGAAAATTCTTCTTGATGGTAATTTTGATTAACTTAAACAAATTCCTCCCAAGTCATTCCAGACACATCATGCAAAGATTTCTTAACTAGCAATTTTATCAAGCAATGGTGGGAGACAGAGTTATCCCTACCTTTTTGGGTCTTGACTGCCATGATGGAGAGAAGATTATATAAGACACTGGGCATGTTCATCCTCCTTCCATGCCTCATGTGACTCAAGAGCTTAAAATGTACTGAATGCATATTTGACAATTGTCCCTCATAGGTGATATACCTTATAATGTGAACAGTTGCCTCCTTCCATGGTTTAGGTAGAGGCATTCTTTTTGTGCCCTGCTTGTCAATGCTAATTAGTGGGTCACCATGTACTATGAATTCTGCTCTAGCCGATTTGGCATCCCTAGAGGCAGGGTAATGCTCGCCATCAACAAGTAACCCTAAAATTTTTGCAATTCTCTCCTCAGTTGCCACCACTTCTAACCCTTTTACTGTGGCTTTTCCTTCTGAGAATGTTTGGGTGAATTCAAGTGCAATGCCCTCGTCAAAGCCGTCTAGCTTCGTGAAATAATCAAACCATCCACAATGTTGAAATTCTACCAGACATTGTGCATCTTGCAGCAAAGCATCATGAATTGAGGGCTCATTCCGAATTAAGCCACCCCCCATTGTTTGAAGTCACTATCACTCAACGAAATTTCCTTCCCCTACAATTTTTGTTTTGAAAACCACCACCTTTCTTGCTAAATTTTTACTGCCAGTGTCGATTGAATTCCCTTCTTTGTCTCTGCTTTTTACCATTTACTGCTTATTCTTAAGATTATGACAAGGCAATTAAGGTGAGGAAAGGGGTGATAAATGAGAGTGATAATGGAAAGAATTGGCGGCTCAATTAACAATACTTCACACATGCGAGCTATATTTTCAAATCTACTTGTTTAAATTTTTGACATAGCCAAGTTACGATTTGATGTATGAGCAATTTATTTGCATTTTTTATTCCCCCCCAGTGTAATTTTGGACATGTGCCAACATATGTGGGAAGGGAGTGGTAGCTTGACATGAAATAATGACATATTATGCAATCACCTATAATAATGTGCGATGATTAAATAAATGCGCTCAAAAGGTAATTAAGAGATGAGAATTATTGCGTACATACCTGAGCGTGCGAATGATGCATTGCAAAGATCGAGGAGAGAAAATACCGATTTGCCTTTTTTTTTTAAATGATTGAGCAATTAATCAAGAGTGAAGCGAAGTGGAGTGAGGTGGAATGAAATGATGGAAGAGAGAGAAAGGTGGTACGAATGGACGGATGGGTGGATGGGTGAAGAAATGGATTCCACTAAGGTGGAAATCTTTATTATGAAAAAATACGTACCTTAATTTAGTCAAAAGGTGGGATGCTAGGTCCACCAACTTCGGCTGCAGGAAGCTCGTGTACTAAATGTTGAGTGAATTTTTGTAGGGGCCCTTCCTTGGAGGCTAGCTCAAGCAGCTTGATTCTATCAGGGCTAATGATGGCGGGTTGAACAACTCCATTAGGAAAGACTTTAGAAATATTGAACGGTCCTGACCACCTTGTCCACAACTTCCTTGCATTGTCCTGATGCTTTAGGTCATATGACAATACCCAGTCACTTGGCAGAAACTCGTTTTCCCAATCATGCCATCTCATCCTCTAATTTTGCACTAATTTAGTGTGGTGCAAGTTTACCCTTCTCATTTCATCTGAAGCATTTGGCTGCATGACCAAAATAGGAGTATGGGTCAAGGCTGCCTTAGAAAATGCTCTGTAACAGTCTTCTGTCCATTCAACATCTCTTGCTAGGTGAGTGTACAATGGCAAGGGAAAATGGTCTTTCTTAGTGGCAGCGTTAAGTTTT
>VDFB02120448.1:0-44449 GCA_007258455.2 Sequoia sempervirens | reverse complement strand
CTCTCTCTTTCTCTTCTCATATATCTCTATCTCTCTCTCTTTCACCATCCCCCTCTATCTCTCTATATCACCCCCTTTCTATGTCTCTCCCTCTCTCCCTTTCTACATATCTCTCTCCCTCTCTCTCTCTTCTTTCTCTCCCTTTTCTACCTATCTATCTCCCTCTCTTCTCTCTCTTCCTCTTCTTTCTATCTCTCCCTATCTCCCCCTCTTCTCTATCTCTCTAATGTCAAGCCTTCTAAAAATAGTGTTTTATTAAACTATAAGTAGATTATTGTCACCACTCTTCATTCCACATGAAATGCCAAATGTAGCAATGGTTTTGTTGCTTTTGTTAAATTTTCATTAACCAAGCTATTTAGTGGTTTGAATAAAGTTGTGTTATGACCCTTGGTATCTTTAAAATAATTAGACAATATTAGGGAGATTAGGGAGGGGAGAAAACTAAACTCCTTCAAAATAGGGGTAGTTGTGGGTTTGTTGGTTTTCTTTGTATACTATATACTTAGTTCTCTAGGATAAATAAGTCACTATAGAAATGAAAGATGCTTGATTGTCTACCTATTATTGTTTTGTATTTTTGAAATGGAAGAGATCTACAAGTCTATAGAAATTTCTATATGCTAATGGTCATTTTATTAGACTATTTAGATCATTTTCTTAGTTGTGCATCCTAACTAATATACAGTAAGCTTTTTCATTCTCATTGACTACTACATAATAGTTTATCTGTTGAAAGAATTGTTTCAATTCTTTGTAGTTTTTACATTAGAATACAAATCATATTTGTTTAATATCTTAAAAGATGTTAGTTAAATTGGAAAATTTGTTTGAGTTAATTACTAAATTTGATCTAAAAATGTTCAACACTTTAGATAAATTCAATTAGATATATATAGTTAAATTGGAGGTGTAATTTGAGTTAATAATTAAATATCATAATAATCAATTAAAGCAAGGGACATAATTTTTGATGTGTTTGAATTTAATAAATTACAAATTAAATAGACATAAATTACTTGAAATAAGTGCTTCATAACCCATCTAATCAAATCATAACCTATCAAAAAGGCAATAAGAATTTTCTAAGGAAAATAACACTTGACCCAATCATAAGTGTATGGCCTTCACAAAAAGGAGTGACCCACCTTAGCAATAGGAACTACCCCATCCAAAATTTGCTCACATTACACAAAGCCACAATGTTCCTCCAAGATAAGCCAATCAAATCCTACATTATGTTTCCTATTAATTAAATTGGAGATGATCCTAAAAATGACATTGTGAATGGTGATTGGTCTAAAAAATCTAAACTTTGCAATTATTTCACTACTACGATGAATGTGTCATCTTTCATGAAATTTTCCAAAACACTATTCATTATGATCATATGGAAATTTCTAGGAGAGGTACAATATTTGCAACATAATGAATTAAAATAAAACATTAAAAAGTACATCATAAATTAACTATGTAACAACATAAGTCAAATATAATTCTATCAAAAAATTAATATCAAAGGGTATGTGTAGGATCATCATGGAAAAAATAGGCCCTTAAGTGGCAAAAAAATCAAAAAAATCAGAGTTGGGAAACTTGACGTAAAAATTTGAATAAGTTATCTATATTATTTCAAAAATATGTAAGAATAGAATTTGTACAAAATTGAATGTAGTTTTTAGACTACTAGGTTTGTTTAAGACTAATTAATCTATTTGGTGAAAATTTGAAATTTCAATGTAGTAGTACTTAAATTTAAGGGAAAAAATATGTAGGTGTCTGTCTGACCACCCTAACCACAATAAAATGATAATTTTTTTTATAATATTTTATATATAAGTAGAGGACTCATCTCCCGATGTGATACATATTTGTTTGTAATTTTTTTCCAAGTAAATAATTAATTATGAATTTTTTATTACAAATTTTAAAAAATATTAAAAAATTGTATGTCCGACCACCCTAACTTAGTCAAAACTTAATGAAATTCATTTTTTCTTTTTTAAATCCTATAGTATGTGAAGCATAGAATGTGACACATGTTTTGGATTCAAAAAATGTGATACCTTTTGAAATCTATAGATGTTTTTCAATTAGTCTATTAATCAGGACTTTAGTAATAATTTGAATAGAAAATGAATAATAATTACTTATTTAATTTGAAGTAAAGCATAATTTTTATTGGTGGAAAGCTGAGAATCTCCTTTAAAAACCCTTTTTGTTTCATCAATTTTGGGTTAAAAAAATTCGTCAGCCACATACCCATCATATTGCCACTTTTTGGCCCATCGTGATCTTCCATATACACCAAATAGATAATATAATCACATAACTCATACATTCCAATGTCATTGATCTTCTTATTCATCCAACTCTTTATCTATATCATTTGATCCAGATTTGACATTGTAAGGACTAGTCATATCATCATCATCATCATTGATATCAGTTTCAATAATGTCATCATCCACATGGATATCATCTTCATGAACATTAACTCCTAGATCATCATGTTCTAGTTCCTCTTCTTTGATATCTTCGTCAGGCACACCATCAACTAACTGTTGATCCTTATCATCATCTACATCATCTTCTAGTTCTTCATTATCTTCTTCTTCCACCACATTATACTTTATTGGCCTTCCTCTTAGATCATGTCTAACAAAAAATGACCAACTTGGTTTACCTAGAACCTCTAAGTAAAATACCTACTCACATTGGCTTGGAAGAGCATAGGGCTCATTTCTAGTTCACTTGATCAACCTTGTATTAACCATGGTAAATCCATTATCATGATCAATAATAGTTGTCTGGGGATCATTTTCATTAAATCGTAGCTTGTACCATAGGACAACAAACAAAACTAATTTGAAGGACTTAAAGAAACACTCAAGTATATCATCCAAAATCCCATAGTATCAATTTTTTTAGACTTCTAGATGTATGCTGCTTCAAAATGAAACATTAGTCACTTGAAAGATTGTAGTTATCCTAGAATCACAAGTTTTCTTCATGTCATCCAAATTTTTGATTCAAAATTTATGACCATTTTGCCACATAGCCTTGTGGTGTTTCACTTGCAATATGTCAAATATGTAAAAATTATTGCAATATCGTCAGTTGATAAACATATTTATTCTTGGCCAAATGTATGCAAAGAAAAAAATCTCAACATATATATACATCAATATAATTGAAAATAATTAAATAGTATGGGTGATTAATATATTTATAGGTACCTGTTTATCTCTTAAACCATATGCTAAATCAATTTTCCTTGGTGTAACATTGGAATCTCCATTACAATGAGTTTATTTAACCAATGAAGCCACACCTTCCCATGTTAATGCACAACTAGATTGTTGACATTGTTCAATCCATACCATCATGCAATCAATATTTTTTGCAATGTACAAATGTAGTGCATCCCACTCTCGACCAACTGTATAAAAAAAATGAAATTCACAAACAATGTATAATTAGTGGTGCAGGAGCACCTGTACCTCATTCTCAACTTGTGATTATTTGAAGGTGGATAGATGGTCAATAGGTAGAGTGAGTCTTTTGGATGTTTTTTTCTTGAGTAAGGTCAATTAAGACCATTAGACATGTTCTAGGTGAAGATTTGAGTTATGAATCTGAGTCTTGCACTAAAGAGTTTTGTAGCCTTTTAAAGGAAAATTGGAGAATTTACATGTAAAAGGGTGTAAGGTTAGTGTCATGCCAATAATAAGGCTATTATCAATCCACTAGCATGGTCTTAGAGGTGTCCTAGGAGTTTCAATACATTTGAAAGTTCAAAAAAATTAAACATTTCAATAGTGATGTTAACAACCTTGAAATTAGTGTGTTTTATGTTTCATGTGATCATAAAAGATTAAAAAATCAGTTGTAGAGGTGGTTGTTAAGAATTTGAGGTGTAAAAACATTTAAAAGGCATAAATTTATCATTGTAAACCCTCATAGTATGAGAAATAAAGAAGGTATAGCTACTGTCCTCAAGAGTTTTGTGAAGAAAAGCATGTGAAATGAGAGGATCAAGCCTAGGTTTCAACAAAATATGTATGGGAGATTTGATTTTATGAGTTTTTACCCATGTTCAGACCTAATGGGTTGTTTCTGAGTTGGTTTTGAGGTCTAGGAGGTCATGGAAGTAAGAGATTCAATAAACCCTCATGATTTTGGCCTAAAACAAGGGTTTTTGGGTTTGGCAAGAATCTAGCCATACAAGTGGAATATTTTTGTGTATTTGGAGGTTTGGAGGCTTAAAAATTTTTGCCTCAATATTTCATGGGAATATGACAAGTTTAAAGACTAGTTGCTTTGTAAAATAGGCCTAATTAGCCTAATCAGCCTAATCAGCACAACCTAGAAAGGGTGATTTTGGTGGTTTGGTCCAAAGTACTTATACTTTTCCTTGAAGTTTGTTTAATAACACTAAAATGGGTTTCTAAAAAAATCAAAAAAAAAAATTGGTGTTTTTGGAAATTTTTGAGTTATTGGAAAAAACTAGGTTTGCACTACTACAAGGATTCAAGGAGGCAAAGTGTGAAATTTGACTTTTGTTATTTTTCAGGCTTTGAGAGTTGTTTGGATTATTTAAAGTGGTCATTCTAAACTTTTTGGAATCCTCTTAAATGCAAGTTGATAGGTTGGTTGATTTGAGCCTCCCAGGTCTACATCAATTAGTTAATTACCACAATATACGACCTTAATTTATAATTGATGTATATTGAAGATTAATAATTAAATAAGTAAAATATACATTAAAAAAAATATTAAATTTATTATATTACCTCTCACTCTTCTCAATATACCTTTCCCATTAGGTAATCCCCTTCAAATTTGTTAATGGAGTTGGGATCCCAAATGCAATCTACATGGATCTTTGCTGCAAACTTAGGAAGATATTCAGTAATGTACACCATGGTCTAGTATACCATATATCCATCCACCATAGAAATCTCAATATGTGCTCTTTTTCTAACCAAATCCTTCAAAATTTTCAAGTTCCTCTCAACCATCCATATTGACCTTGTGTGTACAAGTCCACATAATTCAATATCCTCAACTTGGTGTATGAGGTAGTGTTCTTGTGCATTGAAAAATGTTGAAGGTAGACACTTTTGCATTTCACACGTTAGACCAGTAATTTTTCTCTTCCAATAATTTATATCTTCTTCATGGATTTCTTTAGATGACAACCATCTACAAATGACTCAAGGAACAAATATATTAATGAGATTTAACAAAAATATACAATATATTACATAACAAGTAAAAAAATGGCAATTATAAGATCTATACAATGAATCGAACAAATTATATTGCTACTTACCTCATGTATTTCTCAATATCATATATAACTCGCTTGACATTGTTGTCAAAGTTGTATAGGAGAGATAGAGGTAGAATATATTGCAACAATTGTAAAATGATCTTTTCATTATTTTTCCAAAAGTAGTAAATATAATACACTGAAAAGTACATGCAGCATACAAATATATATATAAATACCAGAATAATTACCTTAATGAAGGTATTCCAATCATACATTTTCATCCTTGACCCAAATTCACCTTTCTTTGTTATGATATTTTTTATGTTCATAGCAAGTCTTGTGGGAAATCAAATTTTTCGTATGACTTCTTTTATAGCATTGCTTTGCTGCTCATTTAATAACCAAGGAAGGGCACTTATATTAATTCGGTCTCCATTGCTATTTAATTGAATGACATTTTTCATTGCATGATTGGCTTCCTGAATGTCACTACAAATTTTGACAATTTTTTCTTTGTCATGCCTTCCATCCAATATTTTCCATAATTTTTATGTTATATTATTTCTGATATGCATTGTATCAAACTAATGCACAATTTGTAGCTACTCATAGTAGGGCAACCTACAAATATTTTTGGGATAACTTTTCATTCCCTATGGAAGCCAACCATTAATGCCTTGATGACCTTCATGAAGCACATAAGTTAAAAAAATTAACAACAACAATCATTGTCAATTATAGCATGAGTAAAAAAAACACAATATAAATATATAAATTCCAAACATATCAGATATGATAGATAAACAATTTGATCTAATGTATAACCTTGATGATTAATTCTATTATATTCCAACTTCCATAGGCGAGGTGTCATTCTTTGTGGTTTTGATGTAGTCTCTTCTTTCCCATTGAAAATATTTTTTTTGGTAGCTTGATAATTATGATTTGTGGAGGAAGTTCCTATACTCATAAAACACTTGCTTTCCTAAACTTGTTGAATGATGAGATTTCATCTTTGGACCACAAATTAGACATGAAAATTTTCCCTTTGTTTGAAGGCCTAAAAAATCATATATAATTGGATTAAATATGTCAATTTTTATAACTATATATAATGAATGGATTATTTTAAAAACATGCATGATATCTACTTCATAAAATTAATTATCATGAAAGTGTAGTAGAACATTATAACATACCACAAAAATTTGTTAGCTCTAGGGCATCATGAATTGTCCATAAAAGAATTGCATGCAATTGAAATTGTCTTTGTCCTATTGGTCTAGAGACGTCATACGTAGTGATGCCATTCCATAACTTTAGTAACTTGTCGATAAGAGGCTCGATATATACATTCATATTTTTAACTTGGTACTTACCTAGTTGAATGAACATAAATATTACATAATTATTATAACCATTTTACTCCAATATATATAAATTAATATACATGACTCTTAAATGAAAAAAATATAAGTCATTATGCAACAAATAAGACAAATGAGATACTACTACATTAAAGAAAATTGATGTAAAAAATAATTGGAACAATGATTTCCAACATTATGTTCTCCATCTTTATTGGCATCCATGGAGAAATGTTATTGCTGATAACAAAAATAGGCCACACTAAGTAAATAGATCTCATGTCTCCAAATGGATTGACATTGTTCACTGCCAATAAAAGTCTGAGATTACAAGGTTCTTCATTAAAGTGTGGTCATTTTTCCTCCATGTCCCTAAGTGAAAAACCATCTATAGGAATTCAAAGAATGTCATCTCGACTTCTATTTCATGCATGGTAATCCATAAATTGTGCTAAGCTTTCACACCTAAATAATTGTTGCATACATGGAATAATGGAAATATAATGAAGAACCTTGCAAGGCACCTTTTTTGTTAGTTGATCTATTCAATATCTACTGATATTGTTTATGATAGATAATATGATAATTGAGACATGCATCTATTGCTTGATACTCCATTCCAATATCTTTCATAATGGCAGATAAATCTTGGTATGAGCTAGGTAAAATATTAGATTGTGCTAACAAAAATTCACCTATCAATTTACAACAAAAAATAGTTTGTTAATATAAATAATATTAATAGTACATATTTCATCCTTTATTTACGAGTGATGAACTAAAAAAAATTAAAATAGATGAAAAAAGATGACATATATGACATACCTTAACATCCATGAGATTTCTATGTTGGATAAACCATTCATAACCTTCAAGTTCACCAACAAAAATACAACACAGAGAAGAGTTGTTTCGAAGCCTTCATAAAGGGGCTCATGTGCCTTCTCAAGTATAGGTAAATCATGAACATTATCAAATTCACCTTGATCATCATGATCAGTTGTGCCACTAAATGTATCATGGATCAATTTATTTGCACCATCATCTTCAATTGTGTTTTTTGGTCCATGACCATCTTCTTCCATAGGATCATTAACTTCATCTTCGACATTCATGTAGCTCCATGTTCCTCCACTTGCAAAACCACATTCTTTAGGGCATGATAATCCATATCTTGTGCCTTAGGGTGCCCCATTTTTATAATAATGATTGACACAAATAAATCATGATCATGATCAAGTGATTTTTTATATATATAAAAATGTTAAAATGATATAAACATTTACAAATTCAAGCAATATAAAGACATATAATGAAAAAATTACCAATGGATGATAATCATGCCCCCTTTCAACGTGACTATGTTTCCTACAATGTTTCCCAACTATTGTGATTAAAATTCTTCTTGACTTTAAGCCCTTGCAATTATTGCAAGGACAATAACATTTCCCATCACCTTTTCTTTTCAATCTAGCCCACATTCTAGCAATTATTTGTTCATTTTTTTTTGCCCTAATATTATCTGACATGATTTTTATTTACCAAGCTTGAATATTTAGATCTTCAAAAAATATCAAACTCAAACTCCAATATTTTTTAGTCATAGACAGGTTACAAAATCGGATAATTCTAATATTTTGCACCAAAAAAATTCAGCATGCAACCACCCATGCAAAAGAGAAGATAGTTTGAAGTTAATGAACCCAAAAAAACACTTTAAAATGCTAATTCCAAAACTTATTAAATTCTGATTTTACTATGATTTCCAATTGTTAGACTCCTAAAATCAAAATATTGAACTTGCACAACAAAATTTGGAAATGAAAATTTGAAAATGCACAAGTCTAAAAATGAAATCTAATGAGATGTTGCTTTAAAATATGATTTTCAAACTTGGAAGTTCAAATTTGACTTCACAAATGAATTCTAGAAAAAGACAATGACTACCCTCAACCTAGCGATATCTTCTTGAATTTTTTGTAATTTTTTCCAAGAAAATCATTCTTAGTTCTCCACAAACTATCACAAGTGTAGAAAATTCACAAGTATAGCAAAAAACTATCGCAATAATTAGCCGAACTCACTTTTATTTATGTCAAACACATTTTGAATATTTTTTATTTTTCATATTCATTGAAATTTTGATGAATGTCGGGGATAAAATTTTAAAAATTTGAAAATTACACATCAAATATCACAAGTACTTAACAATACATCAAATTATACATCTTTCATCAAATATTTTCATTGGATTTTGCAGTCAAATGAGTTAGTGATTACTTTGGCCCATGAGGTTCTGATTTTCTAAATTGGTTGTATTATATGTTATTACTTGTTTCATTGTTTTGGGTGTTTTAGTTTTTTTGTTTGTTCTCTTTATTTTGTTTATTTCTGTTGTTTTGTCTTGTTCTTTGGGGACCTTCATTTTCTTTCCATTTTGAAATGAAGGGGTTGTTATTCAAAATATTTTGAAGGCACTAGGAGATAAATTGATTTAGGTATTTTCAAGCATATTTGTTGAAGGATTTCATTCTAAACTTATGTCTTATGGTCATTATAACATTTCTTTGAAAATTCATTAAGAATAAGGTATGTTAGCTCTCGAAAACGCAGGTGGAAAACCTCAAGAGGCTTCCAATCTCTTGGTATGTTTTAGGGTAACAGACAAAGCCAAATGGTTTAAGCTTTCTACTCTTTAGGTGTTGCTAGACCTAGGCGGGTGTACCTACATGAATGAAGCAGACTTGTGCTTATCTCTCCTAAAATGTTTCACCCACAATGGCAGACGGGAGTGGACAAATGAAATCAAATTTGGTATAAATTGTATAGCAATATTCAAAACTAAATCCTAATATGTTCGGTTAACAGATGTAAAGAAAATGAATGAATCTAAATGGTGAAATACAGAGACTAGTGCCTTATTGGGTATGCGGAGTCAAATGAAATAGCAATGAGCAACCTCTTTCTAGAAAGCACTCAAATTATTGGCATATGTTTTGTTTATAACTTGTATAAACATGCAAGACTATGATTACTAAGCTCTTCTTGATAATCTAGATGAACTTCCTTGATTACTATGATCAACCAAAAGGATTTAATCTTTTCTTGAAAGAAAAAATCAATTAACCACACAGATACAACAAATGTGCACTTGATAAATTGAATATAAACTTGTTATACCAATTTAAACAATCAAAAACCATCAATCTTGGAGACAACTTAGTAATACTTTCAATAAATTCAACAGACAATTGACACCAGATATGAGTTGTGACATCAACTAATTCTCATTAAAATCTCCATTTTGAAATCATAAATCATAGTCCGTATTCTGTGGAAATTCTATTCCTATCCTTCTACCTAATCTATCTCTAATGTCTCATCTCATCTACAATCAAAAAATGGATATTTATACATTTGTTTCTGAAAGACACATCTCTCTGCATTCCAAATGTTGGCCAACAGTATTCAGGTTTCAATTAACAACCGCTGAGACATTTGTTGAGACATTTCGTAGTCATGTCGATCCCAACGTTACATCAACAGTCATCCTTCTATTTATCACAATGAAGTCATGTCATCATATCGACACTTTAAGTTTCACCAAGATATGTTCTTTTATATACTTTTCAGTCATTGTAACATTCTGTTGTCGGGGAAATGTCCCATAGACACCTTTTTCTTACCGAAACACCTCATGATGCATTCTTTTCACTAAGACATATGGGCTTTCTCACCGATGAGACAACATATTGGTGTGACACAAGAGTCAATGAGACTGTATAAATTCACACCGAAAACCAACGATATAATTCCTTTGCACTTTGTTGGCGAGACCAAAGGCATTCGCAAAGAGCTTACTCCGATAACCCTTAGTCTGGCCGAAGTGTTTGCTCGTTCCATGCTAGTCGGTGAAACATGAAGAATTCACCGAGACTTCACCCTGAAGAAAAATCTCTTGCCAATGGGGAAACTCTTAGTCACTAGAACAATGATTAATGTCTTGCCGATAGGTACCTGCATGTGAATTCCAATCGCTGTGACATCCCTAAGGTCTTCCTAATAGGCAACACAAACGTATATTGACAAAAATGCATTATGGTTCGGGGAGACCTTGATAATCTCATGTTGATATCAACTATTATGTGAAATACTTCAAACCTAGATGATTTTACAGGGCTACATGGCCGAATAAAGGGAGAATATGCTCATCGTGGGACTTATTTGGAAAATTGTGAGTATGAAAAACGTATAAATGTTGGAGTTAAAATGACACTGAGAGGGGGGGTGAATCAATGTCTTAACAAATTTGACCAATTTTCAAAAATTCAAAAACCATAGCTTAGATTTGATCTCAATATACTCTGATTAATGCATTCATGAGTTGAATGTAATCATTCATAAACAGAATTGAGAAAAGTAATAACCAAATAGTGAACTAAAATAACAACATAGTAAAGTAGAGAGAACTCAGAAGAACAAGGAGACTCAAGATTTTACTGAGCGAAAAACCCTCCTAGGGTATAAAAACCACTCCCAAAATGCCTTCCAGGCTTAATCTTTTAAACTGATGCAGAGGGTCACGGATCTCAAAAATTTCACAAGAATTAAAGATTAACAAAGCTTTGCTCTTCAATTTCTCAACTAGTCTCCAACTTGGAAATAGGGTCTTCACCATGAAATTAAGGATGTTCTGCCTCCCCTTGTGACTTTCAATCACTAAAATGAATTCACCAGACCTTAAATAAACTTTATTCAAATGGGTTTCAAACCCTAACCAATATTTTGAACAAAACTCCTTTCTACTACTCAACCAGTCCTACTAGCCCTATTAGGCCTTTGGCGATGGAATACTGTCTTTTCTCTCAAACTTTGCACTTTAACCTCCAACTTAAAGATTGTATCAAGTGTGTTTTGTGATGCCTAACAACATATCAACTTACTTGCACCACTTGTTTCAGACCTTCTTGCCTCTAACCCTACTGTTTCCTTGAAATTAGGCCTAATTAGCCCTATTTAACAAAGCAACCCATCTTTAGATCTGTCTCCTAGCCTTGAAACTCTCAAAAGTCTCCTAAAATACTCCCAAATCAAATATTTTCACACTTTTAGTCTACAAGAATACTCACAACATGCCCAACTACAAAACCCTCACTAATTTGGCTTAAAACTAGGGATTTTGGTTTTTAGGGTTTCCTATCACTTCCAGGTCTTGGTTTTTGACTTCTCACCATCCTTTCATCATTTCACAACTACTAGAACTTAGAAATATGCCTCTTATTAAGGCAGTTTACTCACTGCTATACCCTAGGGTCAACTTTCTTCCCTCTTCCTTTGCCAATTCACTGTGCACAGTCAATTTTCCACCTTTTCCTGCATATTTTTTGGTTAGTTTCAGTTTGTACAAGTTAGGTTAGATCCATTTCATAGGGTTCCAGTCATACATTCCTTGAAATGGATCATTCTTTCATTGAAAGACCCTCAAAACAGTCTATTTCAGCCTTTTCCTGTAGACAGTCAGCAAGAACACGTGCTAGAATTGATTTTTATGAACTTTTAGAGCATTCAAAAATTTGAAAACATGCAATTTCTAATGCTTAGTCCTTCACATTTAATGAAACTTCAAAGAGATTTCAATAGACTACAAAAACACAAGAGAAAAATGCAAAAAATAGTGATTTTCTACCCTTTCTTGGAAACAGTCCGTACAATGTCCTTCAATCCTTCATCCCATCCCATACAATTGAATTCCCTGGGGTTATAGACCAACTACAAAACTATTCCAACCAACAAAAATTGATTCCCACTTCATTAAAGCCAATTAAGCCCCTAAACTCACTTTCCTGCCCAAACAAATTTTGAAATTTTGAAATAACAATCTTGAAATATATTAATAGGCATCACCTAAAGACCATTGGATATTTAATATCCAAGATTATTTAACCTATCTAAAGCCTAAGAACATTTAATCAAATCCCTTAAAACATACTTTGCCCCTTACATTGCATTTTTGATTGGATTCCTTATCAGGAATCTTGAAACCTTTAACACCTTTAGCACACTCATTCAATTCAAATGCCATTATAGGCTTCAACACATTATAATTAATGCTTTGACATGCTTTGAAGGTCCTCCTGACCCCTGCTCTCTCCTGATTCTTGGAGTGTTCCCTGAAGGTCCTGGGTGCTCCTGCACCATTCTCCCTAGGAAAGAAAGAACTCTTGTCCCAAGAAGTGTCCCATGTGTTGCCACTAAGAAATTTCTTGCTCATATGTGCTTTCATCTTCCAATGAGAAGGCAGGTAGTCCCCTAAAGTTATTGTTTTTCTCTTCTGCCAATCTGCATTCTTGACAAAATCAAAACAAGGATTAGTGTGTCCTCTTTGTTGCTTGAAAACAGTGAGTTCTTGTGCCCTATTGCTGCCCTCATTCCAATGCCTCCTTTGTGGAAGAACTTCACCACTATTACCCTCATTGATAGGGCATTCAATGCTACCAATCTTGATACTATTCAGATCCCACAAGGACTGATTTGATGGACTATCCACCTCATAACCCTGCTGCAACTCACCACTTTTCAGTTTGCCAATGCCTTCCCCTGTTTCACCCTGATTATTCACCTGCAAACTCTTCTCAAAACAGATTACAAACCTATCATTAGACTGTTCCAAAGGTAAAGGAACCAACTGATATTTAACATCTCCCTTGTGCACCAAATAGGTGTTAAGAAACCCATCATGCAAAGTTCTTCTAACATACTGCCATGGCCTTCCCAAGATAATATGACCACAAGTCATAGGAATAACATCACAAAGCACCCTATCATGATATGAACCAATTGAGAAATCAACAAAAGCTCTCTTACCAATCTCTACATGATGTCCTTGAGTTACCCAAGTGGACTTGTAGGGAGTAGGATGATCAAAAGTTTCAATCCCTATCTTGGTTACCATATCAACTGAAACTAAATTGCTATGTGACCCTGAATCTATAAGCAACCTGCATATCTTACCATGACTGAGACAATTTGTTTTGAAAATGGTTACCTTTGGTTCTTGATGAAGCCTTTCTCCTTGCTTGATCATGAGAAACTCACCATCAGTCACAGGGTCTGCCATGAGTGTTCTTGGTTCCTCCTTCTTATCTTCTTCTTCTTGCACCAAGGTAGCTCTCCTTTCTCTGCCTTTATCAGCTTGTTCCCACTTAGGAAATTTGAAGGAAGGATGCCCTGGTTCATTGCAATTAAAACATCTGCCTGTGAATGGTCCTCTACCTTGTCCAAATCTGCCTCCTCCTCTTGGAGTGTATCCACCTCTTTGATCAGAAAATATCTCCTTACCCTTGTCATTGCTGCTTTTATCATTACTGCCTTGTCCTTGCTCTCTATTACCTCTACCCCTGTTTGAACTACCTCCTCTTCCACCATTGTTTGATCTTTCTTGCTTCCTTTTCACCTTTTCTTCTGCTCTAATGGCCAACTGGAAACATTCTCCCAATGTTCTTGGCAATTGCAAACCAATCTCATCTTGCAGATTGTACCTTAAGCCATTGATGTATCTGGCTATCTTCTCATCTTCTTCCTCATATCCTCCTCTAATACTAAGCTTGTGAAATTGCTCAGTATAGGACATCACATCCAAGTCCTTTTGCTTTAAATTTTGCCTCATTCTTTTCACATGAATGGTATAATCAGATGGTAAAAACTGCTCCTTGACCAAACTCTTCATCCTTGACCATGTAGAGACCTTTGCCAATCCTCTAGCCATCCTATCATTCTGGAAACTTGTCCACCATGTCAATGCTGTGCCTCTCAACTTGGTTTTAGCAAACTTGACTTTCCTTTCTTCATCCATCTCCTCAAATTCAAAGTAGTTTTCCATGGCATCAAGCCATCCCAATACCTCTTCACTATCCATCTTCCCTTGATAGATAGGTAAGTCTATGTGACTCTTCCCTCCATGACCCTGTACTGCCTTCAATAACCTCACTAACCTCCTTTCTTCAAGGTCCTCTGTATCATCAGCTTGCTGTCCCTGATTTTCCCTCACCTGCTCTTCATCCTCTTCATTGTTTTCTTGGTCTTCTTGGTCTTCTCTCCTCCTACTCCTCTCAAGGTTATTGAT
Source organism: Sequoia sempervirens (assembly GCA_007258455.2). Lineage (NCBI taxonomy): Eukaryota > Viridiplantae > Streptophyta > Pinopsida > Cupressales > Cupressaceae > Sequoia > Sequoia sempervirens. Next base: position 29,679 of record VDFB02120448.1, on the reverse strand, counting down.
CCTTGCCTGCATAGTGTCTCTTTCTCTTCTCCATAGCCTTTCCTCTCTTGCTCTTGCTGCTTCTTGTTCCCTTCTTTCTCTTCTCTCCCTCTCAAGATCTCCTTCAACTCTTCCAACTCTCTTGCCAATTGGTTTTTTGGTGCCATTGCTATTTCTCCAACCCCTAAAGGATCTAATCACTGCTCTGATACCACTCTGATGTAGAGGGTCAGGGATCTCAAAAATTTCACAAGAATTAAAGATTAACAAAGCTTTGCTCTTCAATTTCTCAACTAGTCTCCAACTTGGAAATAGGGTCTTCACCTTGCAATTAAGGATGTTCTGCCTCCCCTTGTGACTTTCAATCACTGAAATGAATTCACCAGACCTTAAATAAACTTGATTCAAATGGGTTTCAAACCCTAACCAATATTTTGAACAAAACTCCTTTCTGCTGCTCAACCAGTCCTACTAGCCCTATTAGGCCTTTGGCGATGGAATACTGTCTTTTCTCTCAAACTTTGCACTTTAACCTCCAACTTAAAGATTGTATCAAGTGTGTTTTGTGATGCCTAACAACATATCAACTTACTTGCACCACTTGTTTCAGACCTTCTTGCTTCTAACCCTGCTGTTTCCTTGAAATTAGGCCTAATTAGCCCTATTTAACAAAGCAACCCATCTTTAGATCTGTCTCCTGGCCTTGAAACTCTCAACAGTCTCCTAAAATACTCCCAAATCAAAGATTTTCACACTTTTAGTCTACAAGAATACTCACAACATGCCCAACTACAAAACCCTCACTAATTTGGCTTAAAACTAGGGCTTTTGGTTTTTAGGGTTTCCTATCACTTCCAGGTCTTGGTTTTTGACTTCTCACCATCCTTTCATCATTTCACAACTACTAGAACTTAGAAATATGCCTCTTATTAAGGCAGTTTACTCACTGCTATACCCTAGGGTCAACTTTCTTCCCTCTTCCTTTGCCAATTCACTGTGCACAGTCAATTTTCCACCTTTTCCTACATATTTTTTGGTTAGTTTCAGTTTGTACAAGTTAGGTTAGATCCATTTCATAGGGTTCCAGTCATACATTCCTTGAAATGGATCATTCTTTCATTGAAAGACCCTCAAAACAGTCTATTTCAGCCTTTTCCTGTAGACAGTCAGCAAGAACACGTGCTAGAATTGATTTTTATGAACTTTCAGAGCATTCAATAATTTGAAAACATGCAATTTCTAATGCTTAGTCCTTCACATTTAATGAAACTTCAAAGAGATTTCAATAGACTGCAAAAACACAAGAGAAAAATGCAAAAAATAGTGATTTTCTGCCCTTTCTTGGAAACAGTCCGTACAATGTCCTTCAATCCTTCATCCCATACTGTACAATTGAATTCCCTGGGGTTATAGACCAACTACAAAACTGTTCCAACCAACAAAAATTGGTTCCCACTTCATTAAAGCCAATTAAGCCCCTAAACTCACTTTCCCGCCCAAACAAAATTTGAAATTTTGAAATAACAATCTTGAAATATATTAATAGGAATCACCTAAAGACCATTGGATATTTAATATCCAATCTTATTTAACCTATCTAAAGCCTAAGAACATTTAATCAAATCCCTTAAAACATACTTTTCCCCTTACATTGCATTTTTGATTGGATTCCTTATCAGGAATCTTGAAACCTTTAACACCTTTAGCACACTCATTCAATTCAAATGCCATTATAGGCTTCAACACATTATAATTAATGCTTTGACATGCTTGGAAGGTCCTCCTGACCCCTGCTCTCTCCTGATTCTTGGAGTGTTCCCTGAAGGTCCTGGGTGCTCCTGCACTATAAACAAAGGTTCACAATGCCTTATACGCTAATTTTTGAGCACCCACTCAAGGAGCACCAACCCCTCATTTAGAGATATCTATCTCAAGGAGTACCAACCCCTCAAATTATGCATCTAAACAATAAAAATATCTTAGAGGATCTCTCTATTTTTAGTCAAGCTCATAACTCTCTATTTTCCTCGTCTATCTAATACATTTTTGATACAAGCAAAGAACAATATTCCAGAATTACAATCAGAGAGTTACTCTATTTGCAACACTAGTTTATATATACATTTCAAGTATGTCTGTTATGAAGAAATCTTCAAAAAGCATTTTTCACAAGATTCTAAAAATCTCTTGCTGATTTTTGAATATGAAGCTGAATAATGACAGACTGTAGATGATGGTAAAAATCAAGACTAACGCTTATCCAGAGAGCTGCAAATCATCCATTATTTCGAAAACACAACTGCTCAACAAGGAAACTCAAAGAATATTCTTCCATGTAACGGTTCTGAGATTCGATGCTAATCCATGTTGTCGACCACAACATTTTGAGTCTTCGTTAACCATTCACTGAGACATCCAGATAGTTCTTCCGAAGGCAATTACATCGCCAAACATTCCTCTTAGTTATCACTTTCGCCATGACCCATCAGAATCAAGAAGAAGACATAACAAATACATTATGTCACGCTGAGAGCCGTGTGTTATGTTCTTTCCAATCACTGAGACATAAGCAAGTTTCTCATCGAGATTCCTTTTTCGTTTCATTCACTGTCCCTGTAACCTTTTGAAATCAGAAAGACATCTTGTAGACAAGTCTTTGTTTTGTCGAGAGCCCCCATGATCAAACATGTCACCATGACAATCTGCTGTCGGGAAGACATTTCATAGATTTCATTAAGTTTCACTGAAAGACTTTATCCCTTGTGTGTCGCTGTGACATTATGGTTCTCTCACTGATGCATCCTTCTATCTTATGAGTGTCACTATAGCATACCGTCATTAGGGAGACCTCTCATAGAATGCTTGAGTCATACTTAAAGTAACCCACCATCTTCTGTGTCACTAAGAGAAGTCAGATCCTATGCCAACAAAGTCCTTTTGTGTTCTATCGGCGAGACTGGAGGTCACTCACCGAGACCTCACATCAAAAACCCTAACTCTTACCGAGATGTATACCTTTAAGTTGTCGGTCGATATAAGAAGTCAAACTCGCTAAGACCTTTCTTCGATGCACATGAGTCATACCAAAATGCTTTATCCACTCTAAGTCGTTGAGACATTACAAACTCATTGTGACCCTATATCAATGACTCTAGCTCTTACCGATATAACCTTTGAGCACAAGTCGGTAAGACACCACGAAATCGCTATGCCATTTCAGTGATGCCACAACCCTTTCTAATAAGACCTTTCGGTGCACGGTCAGTGAGACAATATGTCTTCGGTGAGATCACATACTGAATACAACACTCCTGCTGATATGTTCCTTTTCCTTCGGTCAGTGAGACAATGTGAGTTTGCTAAGACATTATATCGATGCTGCAACTCTTGTCGATATGTTCTTTCTTGTGCCGGTTGCCAAGACACAAAGTGCTCGATGAAACAACATGCCAATAGGGATTTCTTACATTGATGAACCTCCTTATGTATTAGTTGGTGAGACCCAATGCATTTGGTAAGACCTCTCAGCGGTGAGAAATACATATGCCAATAGACTTTTCCACTGTCACCAAGACCACTTGAATGTCATGCTGAAAGATACCCAAAGGGGAATTTTGTCATCAAGGACAAACCAACCAGAACACAACTAAGACCAACAAACTCCCCCTTTGTCCTTGATGGAAAAACACAAATGAATCTCCCCCTTTTTGGCTCAATGAACAAGAATAGAAGAGAAGAATGTACAATGCCAGGAAACACAACTGAGAAACCAACCAAAAGTATCATGAGAAACAACTGCAAAAAGAGTAACAGTGAAGCAACCAAGATTGTAGGAGAGCTATAAGTGAATCAAAATAGATAACATGCTCCCCCTAAGCCAATGCATGTAAAATCAAAGAAGTAAAGACTGAGAGATAACTCCCAATTGAAGTCTCAACCTTTCAAATAACTCTTTAGCTAAGGGCTTAGTAAAAATATCAGCCACCTAATCTTGTGAGCCAACAAACTGTAAGAAAACTTCATTAGCCAAAACCTTATCTTGAAGAAAGTGAAACTTGATAGAAATATGTTTAGTGCGAGAGTACAAAATAGGATTTTTGGAGATATTTATCACACTTGTGTTATCACAAAGAATAGAAACAGGTTTAGGAATTCCAATACCCATATCAGAGAGAATTTGACTCATCCAAAGAACTTGAGTACAACATGAAGTGGAAGCAATGTATTCTGCTTCAGCAGTAGAGAGAGAAATGAATTCTTGTTTCTTGTTGTGCCATGCCACTAAATGATCACCAAGAAAGAATGCAGCACCACTGTTGCTTTTCCTATCATCCAAACAACTAGCCTAGTCAGCATCAGTATATGCAATCAATGAAAAATCATTGCTTCTAGGATACCAAAGACCGTAATTAAGAGTGCCCTGAATATATTTAAAAATCCTTTTAATAGTAGTGACATGGGATTCTTTAGGTGATGCCTAAAACCATGCAACAGTGCAAATTGCCTGCATAATGTCAGGTCTAGAGGTAGTTAAATATAACATACTACCAATCATTGATCTATATTTAGTTTGATTTGTATCAGGGGAATCATCTACCTTAGTAAGTTTGCATCCAGTAATCAATGGAGTGCTAACTGGATGGCATTCATCCATCTAAAATTTCTTAAGCATCTCTCTAGCATACTTGGCTTGAGAAAGAAATATTCTATTTTCATGTTGAGAGATTTCAAGACCCAAGAAGAAATTTAATTCTCCTAATAATGACATTTCAAATTTAGATTCCATTAGCTAAGAGATTTTTTTACTCAATGTAACATTGTTGCAGCTCAAGATAGTGTCATCAACATAAATTTCAACAACCAGAATATCAGAACCTTCAGTTTTAACATAAAGATTGCTATCTACACCTCCTCTAACAAAACCATTTGAAAGCAAATGACTGTCCAGCCTACAGTACCAAGCTCTAGGTGCTTGTTTTAAGCCATAGAGGGCCTTTTTCAATCTGTAAACATGATCAGGCTTATCTTTGCACATAAATCCTTCAGGCTATTCAACATAGACATCTTCATCTAAATAGCCATTTAAAAAAGCAGTTTTGACATCCATTTGATAAATAGAATAAGCCAAGAATATTCTGATAGATTCTAATCTAGCAACGGGTGCAAAGGTTTCACCAAAATCAATACCTTCTTGTTGAGCATAGCCTTTGTAGAAAAATCTTGCTTTGTTGTGAATAACATTACCATTTTCATCAAGCTTGTTTCTATATATCCATTTTCCTCCAATTACATTCTTGTCATCTAGTCTTAGGACTAACTCCCAAGTCTAATTTTTCTCAATTTGATCAATTTCTTCCTGCATAGCATTAAACCAACATGAGTCTGTGAGAGCTTCATTAAAAATTTTAGGCTCAAACTAAGTAACTAGACAGAAAACTATTTGAGCCTTTTCATCAAATTGTGCAACCTTTCTTCTAGTTTGAACTCTTGCATTTTTATCCCCAATAATCTAATCTTTGGGGTGATATTTAGCTAGAGCTTTTGATGCAACCTTTTCAGGACTTGCTATTTCATTTTTAGGGCTTGCTAAATTAGTATTAAGCTTTTATGTTTCAGCTCCTTCTAAAATTATTTCGAGTTCAAGTTCTTCTTCCTCATTATCCTACAAAGATTCAGCATACAAATGTGATCTTTCATCAAATTTTACATTAACAACTTCAACAATCTTATTAAGCCTTTTGTTAAGGAATTTATAAGCTTTGTTGTGAGTTGAGTATCCCAAAAAGATACCCTCATCACTCTTTGATTGAAAGCTCCCAAGGTTATCATCATCTTTCTTGATAAAACACTTACTTCCAAAAATTTTGAAGTGTTTGACAGAAGCAGTTTTTCCATACCAAAGTTCATAAGGAGTGTGTTTAAATTTCACCCTAAGCTGCACTCTATTCAAAATGTATACAACTGTATGAACAACTTCTTTCCAATACATATCAGACAACTTAGCTTCATCTAGCATGGTTCTAGCCATTTCTTTTACAGTTCTATTCTTATGTTCAACTACCCCATTTTGTTGAGGTGTTTTTGTTGCAGCATACTGTCTTTTAATGCATTGTTGTTCACAGTAATCAATAAACTCTTGAGAAGTGAACTCACCTCCTTTGTCAAATCGCAGACATTTAAGATTCAAATCAGATTCCTTCTCAACCAATTTACGAAAGATTTTAAACCTTTCAAATGCTTCTAATTTGTGGTTAAGAAATGTGACCCAAACCATTCTAGTATAATCATCCACAAACAACATAAAGTATCTTTCACCATTAATAGACCTTGTTCTAGTTGCTCCACATAAATCAGTGTGCACAAGTTGTAAAGGTTTTGAAGAAGAATGTTCTTTTGTTTTGAAGCTGATTTTAGTTTGTTTACCACTTAGACATTCTTTGCACATAGAATTTTCTGGCTTGTTAAGGATTGGTAAACCTCTAACATTCTGATTCTTACTTATTCTAACTAGATTTTCAAAGTTTATGTGTCCTAATCTTTTATGCCATAGCCAACTTTCTTCAATTTGACTCATTAAACACATACCTTGATTATTTTCATTGTTTGATGTGTCGAGAAGAGAATATTGTACACATTTCCTTTTGTCCTCCTTCCAGCTGCAATAGCCTTTCCTAGCTTGTTTTTAATCTCACATCCCTGTGAAGTGAAAAGAACATGATAACCACTATCACAGATTTGACTAACACTTAGAAGATTGTGCTTGAGACCTTCCACATAGTACACATTATAGATAGGAGTGTCTTCATTTAGAAGAAGTGAACCTCTACCTTTAATTTGAATACCAGAGTTATCACCAAACTTAACATATCCACCTACATAATCTTCAAGATTTATAAACTTATCCTTGTCGCTAGTCATATGGTTAGAACATCCACTATCCAGGACCCATAAGTCCTTTTTCTTGGAATGAAAATCTATTTGAACCAACATAGTTTGCTCAATGTTGTTGACAGTCTTAGGTTTCCAAACCTTTTTAATTTTTTGTTGTTTAGATTGTAGATCAGTTCTGCACTGTTTGACAGAATGTCCCAAAGCATTGCATTTAAAACATCTGATCTGTCTAACAAAACCATAGTTTTGCCTAAAACCAAACCTGGGTATTATAGGATTCATAAGCCTGTAAGTGCTCACCTTATGCCCAAATTTGTTGCAAAAAAAAAATAACCATAGAAGAAAGGATTGACTCTGTATGAAGATCTATTACCTCTTAAAGATTGAACATGATCCTTACCAAATTCTAAGTGATTTGAACTTGAACCTTTGACTTCAGAAGAGGGGTTTTGTTTTGCATGGTCAATTGAGCATTCACCCTTTTCAAAACCAACACCAGTTTTATCTTTGTACATCTTCTACTTGCTAAACATCTCATTCAGTTTTAGAGTTCTTTCATATTTTTCAATTTCCTTCCTAAGACAGACTACTTGTTCTAGTTTTTGAATTTCTTGATCTTTGCAGCTTACAGTCTCTTGAACACAGTCTTCAACTCTTTTAGCTTCTTCAAGCTGAGTTTTCAGAGAGACCATTTCTTGATCTGGATTATGTTCTTGAGTAAGAACTTGTTTTTTGAGTTTTTTGATCTTTTGTAAAGCACATTTCAGCTCACTTTCAAGATCTACTTCACCTTCTTCACTGTCAATGGTGTTTGTATCATTTTGCTACGTGATCGCACAAAGCTAGATTATAATTTTTGAGAGGAACTGATTTTTGTTGAAATCACATATTTTTAAAAAATATAATGATTTAATCCTTAAAATGTTCCATTGAAATAATTCTAATTGAAGAGGGTTTGATCAAACTACCTTAAATCAAACCCCCTTGGATATAACCCCGCTAGTTTTAAACCATACCTATAATGAGTCTCATTTACACCTATCAAAATTTTGATAAAAAACCACTTTTGATTTACCTTTTGGGGGATCAAATGAATTCATTTAAAATTTAATTTTTGCAAGTATGTAACCCTTATTATAAGCTTCCCAAAAAGTATAATTTTAAATAAATTTAATTTTATTATTATATTTATTTTTTATTTCTCATGAATGTATATTTTTCACCAAAAATCAAGCTCTCTATTATGCACATGTGGAAAAAATAGCAGATTATTAAAAATATATATATATATATATATATATATATATATATATATATATATATATATATATATATATATATATATATTAGTGTGGTAGATATTGAATTCCTTGATCCAACAAAGAAAAAAAATAGAATTTCGATACATTCAAAAAAAGTTACGTGTTATACGGTCGCGCTATGTATGAATTATAATTGGTTTGAATTCAAAACTTTATTAAAGAAAAAATATTCAATAAAAATATACCTAACCAAGTGGAAGCACTAGATATCAGAGTTACGAATCTAAATTCGAAATAATTATAATTTTATCCTTCATGGAAAAAAAGTTATTCATTATATGGTGAGCATCACTTTTTAAAAATGTCGTTTTCTGAAAAAAAACTAGTTTTCGAGGGAGATGGAAAAAGAAGTGCAATCTGATTCCAAAAATTTTGAAAAAAATATATTTAGAATCTATAGACAAAATTTCACGAAACTCTATTTTGTATCACCTTCAAATTCCTCACGGTTCGGCCGCTATAGGTGACTGAAAGTGAAGATTTAGTTAAAAAAAAATATTTTAGTGTCCAGTTTGGCCAAAAATTGTAAACCACTATTGTGGGATCACCAGCACTAAGTAATTTCAGCCATGATTAAAGTTTCATCTTCTTCAACTGATGAATCTTCAGACTCAATGTTAGATTCATCCTTACTAAATAGACTTTTCTTCTTTTTGAAATAGATGTTTCGATTAGGTTTGAAGGCCTTCTTCTTAGGCAATTTTTCAGTTGTCTCATCACAGATTTGATCATCATAGGGACACTTTGCAGCAAAGTGACCTATTTTACCATAGTTAAAACATTTAAAGGGAATTTTTCCCTTATACTTTCTTGATCCCTTTTTAAATCTTCTAACAAAATGGGATTCTTTAGAATCAGACAACTCTGATTCATTGACTTTGACTTTTTCTTTCTTTTCAGTGTTAAAGGCAGTTTCTTTTCCTGTTGAATTATTTTTGTTAGTTCTCATTTCATAGGCAGTAAGTATTCCTTGTAGGTTGTCTAAGGTAAGTTTATCAAAGTGTTTCTTTTCTTCTAGGGCTGAAACTTTAGATTCAAATTTAGATGGTAAGCTTCTAACAACCTTTGTGACCACATCAAATTCATTAATCTCTTGACCTAGACCTTTCATTGCATTGACAACTTCATCAACTCTTAGGAAATATTCAGCCACTTTTTCATTATCCTTCATTTTCAACTCCTCAAACTAATGTTTGAGTGTAATGATTTTTGATAGTTTGACTTTCTCATTCCCCTAATATATAGTTTCAAGTTTTTCCCAAATTCCATGAGCAGATTTGCAATGCATGACTTTAATGAACACATCTTTAGTTAACCCACACAAGATGGAATGCTTAGCTCTGGCATTTATTTCATACCTCTTTTTTTCAGCAACATCAGTGGGAATAGAGTCTAGTACATTGTAATCATTTAAAACAATGCTCCAAACATCAACATCAAAAGAAATAAGAAAAGCTTCCATTCTCATTCTCCAGAACACATAATCTGTTCCATCAAATAATGGAGCTTTGGATATAGAGGCACCGTCTTGAGAATGTGCCATTAAAAACAAACTCCAAGACCAAGATCAATCCAAGGTGAATTAAAACCTATCAGGGGACCCTATGCTCTGATATGATTTTTTGGAGATAAAATGACACTGAGATGAGGGGTGAATTAGTGTCTTAATAAATTTGACCAATTTTCAAAAATTCAAAAACCATAGCTCAGATTTGATCTCAATATACTCTGATTAATGCATTCATGAGTTGAATGTAATCATTCATAAATAGAACTGAGAAAAGTAATAACCAAACAGTGAACTGAAATAAAAACAACATAGTAAAGCAGAGAGAACTTAGAAGAACAAGGAGACTCAAGATTTTACCGAGTGGAAAACCCTCCTGGGGTATAAAAACCATTCCCAAAATGCCTTCTAGGCTTAATCTTTTAAACAAAGGTTCACAATGCCTTATAGGTCGATTTTTGAGCACCCACTCAAGGAGCACCAACCCCTCATTTAGAGATATCTATCTCAAGGAGTACCAACCCCTCAAATTATGCATCTGAAAAATAAAATATCTCAGAGGATCTCTCTATTTTCAGTCAAGCTCATAACTCTCTATTTTCCTCATCTATCTAATACATTTTTTATACAACCAAAGAACAATATTCCAGAATTACAATCAGAGAGTTACTTTGTTTTCAACACTGGTTTATATATACATTTCAAGTATGTCTGTTATGAAGAAATCTTCAAAAAGTATTTTTCACAAGATTCTAAAATTCTCTTGCTAATTTTTGAATATGAAGCTGAATAATGACAGACTGTAGATGATGGTAAAAATCAAGACTAACGCTTATCCAGAGAGCTACAAACCATCCATTATTTCAAAAACACAACTGCTCAACAAGGAAACTCAAAGAATATTCTGCCATGTAACAGTTCTAAGATTCGATGCCAATCCATCATGTCAACCACAATGTTTTGAGTCTTCGTTAACCATTCACTGAGACATCCAGATAGTTCTGTCGAAGGCGATTACATTGCCAGACATTCCTCTTAGTTATCGCTTTTTCCATGACCCATCAAAGTTGGGAAGAAGTCATAACAAATACATTATGTCACGCTGAGAGCCATGTGTTATGTTCTTTCCAATCGCTGAGACATAAGCAAGTTTCTCATCGAGATGCCCTTTTCATTTCATTCACTGTCGCTGTAACCTTTTGAAATCGGAAAGACATCTTGTAGACTAGTCTTTGCTTTGCCAAAAGCCCCTATGATCAAACATGTCACTGTGACAATCTGCTATTGGGAAGATGTTTTGTAGATTTCATTAATTTTCACCGAAAGACTTTATCCCTTGTGTGTCACTGTGACATTATGGTTCTCTCGCCGATGCATCCTTCTATCTTATCAGTGTCGCTATAGCATACCGTCATCGAGTAGACCTCTCGTAGAATGCTTGAGTCATACCAAAAGTCACCCACCATCTTCTGTGTTGCTGAGACAAGTCAAATCCTATGCCGACAAAGTCCTTTTGTGTTTCATCGGCGAGATTGGAGGTCACTCGCTGAGACCTCACGCTGAAAACCCTAACTCTTATCAAGATGTATACCTTTAAGTTGTTGGTCGATATAAAAATTCAAACTCACCAAGACCTTTCTTCGATGCACATGAGTCATACCAAAATGATTTATCCACTCTGAGTCACTAAGACATTACAAACTCGCTGTGACCCTATACCGATGACTCTAACTCTTACCGATATAACCTTTGAGCACAAGTCAGTAAGACACCACAAAATCACTGTGACATTTCAACAATGCCACAACCTTTGCTGATAAGACCTTTTGGTGCATGGTCAGTGAGACAATATGTCTTTGATGAGACCACATACCGAATACAACACTCCTACTGATATGTTCATTTTCCTTCGGTCAGTGAGACAATGTGAGTTCGCTAAGACATTATATCGATGCCACAACTCTTGCTGATATGTTCTTTCGTGTGCCAATCACCAAGACACAAAGTGCTCAATGAAACAACATGCCGATAGGGATTTCTTACACTGATGAACCTCCTTATGTATTAGTCGGTGAGACCCGATGCATTCGCTAAGACCTCTCAGCGGTGAGAAATACATATGCCAATAGACTTTTCCACTGTCACCAAGACCACTTGAATGTCACACCGAAAGATACCCAAAGGTGAATTTTGTCATCAAGGACAAACCAACCAGAACACAACTGAGAACCAAAAATAAAATCATCAGAATTTTATGGTTCTAACAATGGCTCCGTCTAGGGATGAATGATTGTGAGATCATTACAAGGATCCAGATCTTTGGGTGAGCAGACTAGACACAAAATGATGAACCAGCAAGCAAAATGGGAATGGAAATGAATAGAACTCTAAACAACTATGCATGGGAAAGAATTTTAAAGAGGATCATCAAGAGTTGTCCATGCACTAGCGACCCTTAATCCTCTATGTTTTAACTTGATCAGTTTTGGACTGTTACGGTCTGAAACTCAAACCATAAATGATGGTTCAAGGCCATCCAAAAGAAAAGCACATACTTTCCTTTGTCAAACACTTGGTTTTGCCTTGAGTTCATCAGATTCTTCTTGAAGATATTCATGTAATCTTCCTTGTCACAGTTATTGAAAGTTTTTAGAGAATCATCATGCTTAGCTTGGCCCAAATTCCCTTCATCACTCTGCAGTTCAAATTCTTCATCATCATGGGGCAAATCTCTGTTATCTTCAACATACAAAGTATATGCATATTCAACAAAAAATTCCTCATTATCTTTCTCACTATTATGTATTATGAAACACTCTCCCAACTGTATTGAAAATTCACTATCAGAGCGCTTGTCATGAGAAACAAAAATTTATGTCATATCAACACTATTTGAGACAAACAAATCTAAAACCTTTTGCACCTCTTCAATACCACGATTTGGAAACGATATTGGATTATGACTCATATCTTCAATATCATGTATATATGAACCAATCAATGTTGGAATTCTATCATCCTTGGTATACAAATAAATGTCTTCTCCACATGAGTTAGAAATTTTAAGATCACATACCTCTTCATGAATGGACAAAGATTCTTGATCAACTTCAAATGTTTGTTCATCATTTCGAGAAATGCACTAGGAATCATAAGAATCATTGCACAAAGAAATTTCACTATCAAAAAAAATATAAGATGGACACAAGACTTCAGAATCGCCTTCATGTGCACATGTATGGTATTCAAGAGTTAGAAAGTCTAAAATTTTCTCACTACTAGTGAACGTGTTTCTTCTTCCATATCTTCTATTATTTCTCCCTCTTCTTGATCTCCACAAGAGCTAGAAATATCTCCTTGTTCTAAATCGAGATTCACATGATTTCCCTCAAACTCTTCCTCATTGTGACATGATACACAATCCCCTTCCATTTCATTTTCCAATTCATCAAAATGGAAATTTTCAAGATCATTGTAGTTATTCTCTTCACATGTTGACGTACTCTCCTCTTCATCATCAAATGTATCATGGTTCTCATCTATAGTAGGAAGTGTTACTTGTTCACTATCATGGATTTGCATTCTCCATTGCTTCTTCTTCTTGATTATCACAAGAATTGCGAGAATCACTTGATTGTAGGCTAGAATCCATATTTTTCTCTTCATAATCTGAATATTCATTGGATCCCTCATAACACACACTGCTTTCCCTGTCATAATTTGTTATGCAAGAAATATCTTCGTCTTCATCATGCAAGCTACCATAGGAATTTTTTTGACCTCCACATGTCCCATCTTCTATTGGCTGCAGTGTCTGATCAATCTCCTGATACCCATTCATGATATCACCCTTGTCTTCATACCTTTGTATGGTATCAATGAATTTATTCACTAGATCAAAGGTATGTTTTTTTGATGACTCTAGCAAGTAAACTGATTTAGGCTCCCCTACTCTTACAAACTATTCAACAAACATGGACCTTGTACGCCTACAATGAGAAGGTATTTGCATACAATTTTTTGTCATTCTGTTGTACAGAGAAATCATATCTTCTCTTTCATACCTCCTTATGTCAAGAAATACATCCAAGGGGGAAATTTTGCATCCTGATTCTGTGATGGAGTCCTGGCTTCAAGTATATACATACTCATCTTCTTCTTCTTCAAATTGTTGATCCAGGCATACATATTGCTACAAGTTCTAATTTTTTGAATTTGTACGAACCTATGGGAAGCCCAGTTTCATGCAGAGAATTTTCCATAGTGCTCAAGAAATTGATCCTAAAATCCTTGGAGAGAATCAATAGAAGCTACTCATAAGCTGTTGAACCAATCCATAGCTTCATGAAAGAGTGATGTAGGAGCATCCAGTGGTGTAAGGGCAATCTTGCATCACCCAAAAATAGTTAAATTTCAAGTTTCTTAGTTTTTAGATGTTTTTACATTTTTGGATACCCTTTTCATCATAATGAAATTCCCAATTTATAGTTTTTTATTTTCTATTCCTGGGTTGAAAGATATTGCAGTTTTAGTTTCCCAGATTTGCACCTAAAAATCTTCTAAGTTAGATTTGAGGCACTTAGAGTTCCTAAAACGGCCCCCAAAATTGGCATAGCATATTTTAAGCATGTTATTGACTTCAATAAATTTCCAATGGTTCAAATGGTTTGTGAATTGGAGTCCCGGATCAAAACTTATGGCCCCGGGAAGTTGGCATACTTTCTAGAAGATACAATTGCAAATGTTCTTTTGAAATTTGAACTTCAAGTTGTAATTTTCAGCGCCAAACCACCTAAACTCAAATTTGAATGTTGTTTTGGCTCCAAACTAAAGAGGAGCTCTATTTATGGGCGGGTTCCTAATTTTTGAGTAGTTTTTTTGGGGACAAGCTTGCATATTGTGAAAGGGTTATTTTGTAGCTTTCTGTAACATGCATGTGTTGTAGAACTTGGGGATTTGAGATCCTCTATATGTAAGAAGCTTCATTTTCTGAATAATAAAATTATTCTCTTGTTTTTGGGTTATTTTCTATGTCTCAGGCTACGCCCTCATCAAGTGGTATTAGAGCAAGGTTTTCTTGAGCGTGTGAACAGATCGTCGATCGTGAGGCAGTTTGCACCAGGACCGTGGTTGTGGGTTGAGGTCAAGAAAGATGTCTCCAAGAGTGATGCCTGGTAGGCATGGTGGTGCTAGAGGTGGTCAAGGTGGCAAAAATTTTGGTGGAAGAGATGCACTAGCAGCCCTCTAGAGATAGATTGATGCGTTACAAGAGCAGTTAACAAGAGGGTTAAACCCGAGGGAGGAAAGTGAGGATGAAGGAGAGGAAGAAGGTTCAAATATAGAAGAGGAAGAAGAAGAAATTGATCAATACCAAATGCGGCTAATAAGGGCCATTTCAAAGATTGGGAAAAGACCTAGAGTAGAAGTCCCTAGTTACTCTGGAAGTTTGAACCCTGAAGAGTTGATCAACTGGATCAACGAGCTAGAAGAATATTTTGAGTATGAGGAAATAGAGGACCCAGATTGAGTTAATTTTGTGAAAATGAAGCTAAAGGGCTATGCTAGTATTTGGTGGAAAGAGGTCCAATTGGAAAGAAATCGAAGAGGAAAAGACAAGATCACCAGATGGGATCGGATGGTAGACAATTTGAAGAAGCAGTTCATACTAGTGGACTATGAGTTAGATCTGTTGCAGAAATTGCAAGGGTTGAAGGAAGGAAGAAGATCTGTGAAAGAATATACTGAAGATTTTCACAAGATAATCATCAGAACGGGTCACACAGCGGCCAAAAAGGAGAAAGTAGCCTGATATCTTAATGGGTTACGACTGAGCATTCAGGAGGAGTTAATCCTAGTCAGAATGACCACCATTGAGGATGTGTGTCAGTTTTCTCTAAAGTCGAAAGAGAAGTTGAACAAAAGATTTGATGGCAAGAAAAAAGGATGAGGAGGTCAAGGCAGAAGGGGCAATGGAAGACCTTCAGGAAGCTGAAATGATGATGAAAAGAAAAGTGAAGATGTGGGTACCAGCCGAAGCCAAAGGAATGACAACTTCTACCGCCCTCGTGATCAAAACAGTGGTGATCAAAGAGGTAGAGGACGAGGGAGATATGGACAAGGATCTAGAAGAGGAGGTTTCAGAGGAACGTGTTTCCAGTGTGGTGCAGAAGGGAATTGAGCCTATGGATGTCCACAACACTAAGGAAGGGCAGACAAAAGGCTAGAAGGTCGTGGAAGGGTTGCGCATGTAGATGAGGAGGCCCAATCTAAACATTCAGATGATACTGAAAGGGGAGAAGCCCTAGTGATTGGGAGAGCCCTAGTGACTGAGGAAAAGGAACCAGAACAGAGGAAGAATCTATTTTGCACAAGGTGCAAGTGTGAAGGAAAATGTTGTGATGTCATTATTGATGGTGGGAGCATCGATAATCTGGTGTCAGAGGAGATGGTCACAAATTTGAAGCTGAAGAAGGAAAGGCACCCGCATCCATATCGGATTGCCTGATTGCAGAAAGACCACAAAGTTTTGGTCAATGAGCAGTGCCTAGTAAAGTTCAAGATCAGGAGCTACCATGATGAGGTACTCTATGATATCATCCCCATGGATGCATGTCACATGTTGTTGGGGAGTCCGTGGCAATTTGATAAGAAAGCTATACATGATGGCCATGCAAACACTTACTCCTTGACAAAGGATGGGGTTGGTCACAAGTTGAAACCCCTAAAGGAGACCGAAGAAAAGGTATGCAGTAGTGCTAGAATTTGTTATGTAGATGGAAGAAAAAATTTAGAAGGTATGAAGCATAAGCGTGTGTGTTATGCATTGATTCCTAGAGTGAGTAAGAAGGATAGTGAGAAGGTTCCAAAAGAAGTTTCTAGGATATTGGATGAGTTTCAGGATATTATTTCTGATAATGTACATGAGGGTTTACCACCAATAAGGAAGATCAGTCATCAGATTGACTTGATTCCTGGAGCCAGTTTGCCAAATAAGGCATCTCATAGAATGACTACAACAGAAAATGAGGAGTTGAACAGACAAGTTCAAGAGTTGTTGAGAAAGGGTTTGACATGAGAGAGTTTTAGTTCATGTGCAATACCTACAGTACTAGCGCCAAAGAAGGATGGAGAGTGGAGGATGTGTACAGATTCCCGAGCCATAAACAAGATAACAATCAAGTACAAATTTCCCTTGCCAAGGATGGATGACCTGATGGACTATTTGAGTGGAGCTCAGTACTTCACAAAGATTGATTTTAAGAGTGGATATCACTAGATCTAGATTCGAGAGGGAGATGAATGGAAGACTACCTTCAAGACCAAAGAGGGTTTGTACGACTAGTTAGTCATGCCTTTTGGGCTAACCAATGCACCGAGCACATTCATGCGGCTCATGAATGAGGTACTAAAAGAATTTATGGGAAGTTTTGTTATTGTGTATTTAGATGATATTTTTATTTTTAGTAAGACATTGGATGAGCATCGATGCATATTCGGAGAGCCTTTGAGAAGTTAAGAGAAGAGAAAATGTTGATTAATTTGAAGAAGTGCAGTTTTGTGAAGAGGGAGTTAGTGTACTTGGGGTTTGTTGTCTTAGCAGAAGGTCTCAAGATGGACCTAGAGAAAGTTGAAGGCTATTCTGGAATGGCCTATGCCAAGAACTGCTACCGAGGTAAGATCTTTCCATGGTTTGGCTAGTTTTTATAGAAAGTTCATTAGAAACTTCAGTAGTATTTGTGGACCCCTGACTGAAACAATGAGAGGGGATAGAAAAGAATTCAAGTGGAGCATTAGAGCAGCAAAAAGTTTTGAACTGTTGAAGAAGAAGGTGATAGAGCAACTTGTTCTAGCCCTCCTAGATTTCAACAAGGTGTTTTAGGTGGATTGTGATGCTAGTGGTTTTGCCATTGGAGTAGTGTTGAGCCAAGAAGATAAGCCCATTGCCTATTTCAGTGAAAAATTAAATGATGCCAAGAGAAAGTATTCTGTATATGATCAGGAATTTTATGCAATAGTTCAAGCATTAAAGAAATGGAGACATTATTTATTTCCAAAGGAATTTGTTCTATATACTAATCATTAGGCCTTGTAGTACCTAAATACTCAGGGAAAATTAAATCAGAGGCATATGAAGTGGGTAGAGTTTTTGTAGAGTTATACCTTTATTTTGAAACATAGGAGTGGGAAGTCAAATAGGGTTGCAAATGCCTTAGGCATACATTGATGACAAAGATGCAGATTGAAGTGGTTGGATTCAATGAACTCAAGACATTGTATGCAGAAGATCATGATTTTGCAGAGGCTTGGAAAGCTTGCAAGGAACCTGTTATAGTGGATAGGACAAGGTGGCTGGATTTCATAATCCAGGATGGCATGTTATTTAAGGGAAGTCAATTATGTATCCCAAGGAGTTCCATGAGGGGGAACCTGATAAAGGAGAAGCATAGTACAGGAATGGCAGGACATTTTGGTCGAGATAAGACCATTGCCATTATCAGTGAGCATTATTATTGGCCTCAGTTGTCACAAGATGTGAAGAAGTTTGTACAATGTTGCAGGGTATGTCAGATGGCTAAAGGAGTGAGCCAGAATACAGGCTTATAACAGCCCTTACCTGTACCAGAGAGGCCATGGGAGGATATAAGTATGTAATTTTTTCTTAGTTTGCCAAGGACACAACGAGGGAATGATTCAGTCTATGTGGTGGTTGAGAGGTTTTCGAAGATGGCACATTTCATTCCATGTTAGAAGACCCATAATGCAGTCCACATTGCTGACTTGTTCTTCAAAGAGGTGGTGAAGCTACATGGTTTTCCAAAGAGTATTGTTTCAGATCGTGACACCAAATTTGTGGGGTACTTTTGGAGGACCTTGTGGAAGAAGCTGAAGACAGAGCTGAAGTTCAGTTTTGCACACCATCCACAAATAGATGTGTAGACAAAGGTTGTTAACAGGAGTTTGGGTAACCTACTGAGATGTTTGGTAGGAGATAAACCTAAGGGATGGGACTTGATCTTACCCCAGGCAGAATTTTCTTACAACAATTTTTTCAACAGAAGCATTGGTAGATCACCGTTCCAGATTGTGTATGGAGGTAGCCCTAGAACAGCTCCAGAATTGATGAAGATAGACCAAGAGAAGAAATTAAGTGTTGAAGCTGAAGATTTTGTAGAGCACATCAAGAATATACATGAGAAGGTACAGGAACACATTAATAAGATGAATATGCAATATAAGGCTAAGGCAGATCAGAAAAGGAGGAATAAGGAGTTTTAGATTGGTGATGAAGTAATGGTCCACTTGAGGAAACAAAGGTTTCCTGTGGGAACCTATAATAAATTAAAGATGAAGAAATTTGGTCCCTGTAAGATTTTGAAGAAGCATGATTCAGGGAATGCATATGAGGTTGAGTTGCCTGACGGAATCAACATTTCCCCTGTGTTCAACATTTCAGATTTGATAGAGTATCATGAAGGTGGAACAGAGGAAGCACCAATAATAGGCCAATATGGCATTCTAGCACCTACTTTAGAAAGGGAGGAGATTGAAACAATCTTGGATAGTCGTGTGGGAAGGAGTACCAGAAACAGGCAGTATGAAGAATATCTGGTGAAATGGAGAGGAAGGCCTGTGGAAGATTCATCCTGGCTATCTAAGGTAGTGGTTGACTAGTTGGGTTTTCCTCAACCATCTGAGACATGATGGGGTCACTTCTCAAATTACCCTGGGTGTCTGCTGCAGGAGCATCTAGTGGTGTAAGGGCAATCTTGCATCACCCAAAAATAGTTAAATTTCAAGTTTCTTGGTTTTTAGATATTTTTACATTTTTGGATACCCTTTTCATCATAATGAAATTCCCAATTTATGGTTTTTATTTTCTATTCCTGGGTTGAAAGATATTGTAGTTTTAGTTTCCCAGATTTGCACCTAAAAATCTTCCGAGTTAGATTTGAGGCACTTAGAGCTCCCGGAATGGCCCCGAAACTTACCAAAATTGGCTTAGAAAATTTTGAGCGTGTTATTGACTTCGAGACCTTTCGAACGGCTCAAACAGTTCGTGAATTAGAGTCCTGGATCAAAAGTTATCGCCTTGGGAAGTTGGTGCACTTTCTACAAGATACAATTGCAAATGTTCTTTTGAAATTTGAACTTCAAGTTGTAATTTTTGGTGCCAAACCGCCTAAACTCAAATTTAAATGTTGTTTTGGCTCCAAACTAAAGAGGAGCTCTATTTATGGGCGGGTTCCTAATTTTTGGGTAGTTTTTTTGGGAACAAGCTTGCATATTGCAAAAGGGTTATTTTATAGCTTTCTGTAACTTGCATGTGTTGTAGAACTTGGGGATTTGAGATCCTCTACATGTAAGAAGCTCCATTTTCTGAATAATAAAAGTATTCTCTTGTTTGTGGGTTATTTTCTATGTATTGGGCTGTGCCCTCATCAATGAGTGACATCAAGAATAGCCTCATATGTAAATCATCATAAGGTATATCCATTTCTTGGATGAAAAAATTGAAACTCCTTAAATGATCTTCAACAGAAATTGCACTACTCCCTGTAAACTTAGGAACTAGACTTCTCTAGCTATTATCCATAGGGTAAGGATATAATTGACACCCTATCAGGTCAAATTTTTTGATCATTGCTCTGCATTGATGAGGGGGAAGGTTAGGTGGGTACTGATACTGGTATGGTGGACTTTTGTATTGTGTATGAGGGTGCAACACACATTGTTGATCATGAGGTAGCTATGGTAAATGATGTGCATTACTTGCATTGTGAAAATTCCCAATTGTATCATGAGGCACTTGAGGGGCCCAATACCTTCCTGCATTTGTGTATTCATCCTTATTGCATAATTCTCCTAATTGTAACGATTGCTGGTCCAATTGTAGCTTTTTTTT
This sequence comes from Sequoia sempervirens, assembly GCA_007258455.2. Lineage (NCBI taxonomy): Eukaryota > Viridiplantae > Streptophyta > Pinopsida > Cupressales > Cupressaceae > Sequoia > Sequoia sempervirens. The sequence goes on along the minus strand of VDFB02120448.1, from coordinate 9,077 downwards.
TTTCAATTCTTCAATTCCTCTTATCAACTGCTGCTTCTCAAAATATTCTTTTGTTCCATACACAAATTTCATTTTTCATCAAGCTTTTTCTAGAGTTGCCAAGTACTTTTCTGAAAGTAGGAAAATGTTTCTTTTGAAATATCTTTTTTTGATCTTCTCCCCAACGAAATCACTTTTTCTAAAAATTCTCAAATTACATTTTTTTCTTTAATGACTCTATATAATGGTCTTCAACCGAATATTCTCAAATAATTCCCTAGCAGAGTCGCCAACTTGTTAAGTGTGTGACTTGGATGGGGAGTGCAAATCAAACAATTGTGAACTTTTGGTTAAAGACTGATTTTAGAACTGTATTGACTTTATGGATGGATAGGCTGGAACTGGATTTTTTGATGTTTTTCCCCAGCGGAGTCGCCAATTTGTTAGCTCTCAAAAACGTAGGCAAAAAACCTCAAGAGGCTTCCAATCTCTTGGTACGTTTTACAGTAATAGACAAAGCCAAATGGTTTAAGCTTTCTACTCTTCAGGTGCTGCTAGACCTAGGCGGGTGTACCTACATGAATGAAGAGATTTGATGTGCTTATCTCTCCTGAAATGTTTCACCCAGAATGGCAGAGGGGAGTGGACAAATGAAATCAAATTTGGTATAAATTGTATAACAATATTCAAAACTAAATCCTAATATGTTCGGTTAACATATGTAAAGAAAATGAATGAATCTAAATGGTGAAATGTAGAGACTAGTGCCTTATTGGGTATGCAGAGTCAAATGAAACAGTAATGAGCAACCTCTTTTTGGAAAACACTCAAATTATTGGCATATGTTTTGTTTATAACTTGTATAAACATGCAAGACTATGATTACTAAGCTCTTCTTGATAATCCAGATGAATTTCCTTGATTACTATGATCAACCAAAAGGATTTAATCTTTTCTTGAAAGAACCAATCAATTAACCACATAGATACAACAAATGTGCACTTGATAAATTGAATATAAACTTTTTATACCAATTTAAACAACCAGAAACCATCAATCTTGGAGACAACTTAGTAATACTTTCAATAAATTCAACAGACAATTGACACCAGAAATGAACTGCGACATCAATTGATTCTCATTAAAATCTCCATTTTGAAATCATACATCATAGTCCCTATTCTGTGGAAATTTTATTCCTATCCTCCTACCTAATCTATCTCTAATGTCTCATCTCATCTACAATCGAAAAATGGATATTTATACGTTTGTTTTTGAAAGAGACATCGCTTCGCATTCCAAATGTCGGCCAATAGTATTCGGGTTTCAATTAACAGCCGTTGAGACATTCGTTGAGACATTCTGTAGTCATGTTGATTCCAATGTTACATCGATAGTCATCCTTCTGTTCATTGCAATGAAGTAATGTCGTTGTATCAACACTTTAAGTCTCACCGAGATATGTCCTTTTATATACTTTTCAGTCACTGTAACATTCTGTTGTCGAGGAAACATCCCTTAGACACCTTTGTCTTACCGAAACACCTCGTGATGCATTATTTTTGCTGAGACATATGGGATTTATTGACGATGAGACAACATATTGGCGTGACATAAGAGTCAGCGAGACTGTATAAATTCACACCAAAAATCAATGATATAATTTCTTTGCACTTTGTCGGCAAGACCAGGGGCATTCGCTAAGAGCTTACTCCGATAACCCTTAGTCTGGCTAAAGTGTTTGCTCGTTCCATGCTAGTCAGTGAAACATGAAGAATTTTTTGAGACTTCACCCCAAAGAAAAATCTCCTACTGATGGGGAAACTCTTAGTCGCCAGAACAATGATTAATGTCTTGCCGATAGGTACTTGCATGTGAATTCCAATTGTTGTGACATCCCTGAGGTCTTGTCGATGAAATACTTCGGACCTAGATGATTTTATGGGACTACATGGCCAAATAAAGGGAGAATATGCTCATGGTGGGACTTATTTGGAAAATTGTGAGTATGAACAACATATATAATCATCAGAATTTTACAATTCTAACAAGGTACATTGTAAATAATTTCATGAACTATGATTTAAGTCTATCACAAAATAAATAAAACATCTTCCTATGTAAAGTGCATATTCATCTCAGGGTGAATGTATCTCTGATTCAAGTGAAAAATACGATTCCCAAAACTATCATAAGGTCCACTGTAGTTATCAACCCACATTTCAGATTAGTTATATCTGAGTATTGAGCAAAATTTAATAAAGAATTCCCATAAATGAAGCTTGTAAAAGAAAAGAGAAAAAGAGAACCATTGGAAGAAAGCAGATTTAGTATCAAATGGGTGATTCAATTATCTCTATTGGGGCTATGGACACCTATTTGGCAGTAGAGCAATGCTTTGAGAGAACTAGAGGTATCTCTATCAGGGCTATGGATGCCTAACTGGCAGCAGAGCAATGCCCAGGATTTTATTGCATGATAGTTCAAGGGCTCAACCTACGTAGCTTGGATCTTAGGTGTAGTTGTTCAGAGGTGGATAAAGTTTCTATGTACCATATATGCACACACTCAGATTCATAGTTCATGTTGATATACATATGAGATTCCAACTCAATCTTACTCAATATATCTAACCCTACTTAAGTTAGCATGTTTCATAAACCAGAGGTTCTAGGTGACTGAATTCTTTAGTATCTTGAAAATGGGTAAACCATTTTCCTAATCGAGTTGCAATTTGTTATGCCTTGCATAACCACCCCATTTTATTTTGAAACAAAATTGGTTCCCCTTTTGTTTTGTTTTTTCCTTTGGTTTTGTTTGGGTCTTAGGAGTTGTTCATTTTTCTTCTAAGTCATTGTTTCTTTTTGTCTGCTAGAACCGGAGTCGGGATGGAAACTGGACTTGAAACTTTTATTTTGGTTCCAAGTCCAGGTTTCATCCCAGTTTCAGGTCCACCCTCTTTCCTTGTTCTTTTCATTGTTTGTCAATTTGTCTTGTGCTCTTGGTTGTTTTTCTCCCTTGAATTATTTGTTTTTTTCCTTGTGTTTTGTTTTTCTCGAGTGGAAGTTGCACCAAAGTTGGAACTAAACTTTGAACTTTGTAGAATTTCTAGATTATGCTCTTGCCCTGATCCTGACTCTTTTGCTTTGTGTTGTTGTTTTTGTTGGTGTTTTGGGTTAGGTCCAATTTTTTGTTATGGTCCCACTTCTCATCTTGTTTTTTTTATTTGTTTTGTTTCTTGTTGCTTTGTTGGGAGTGGAATCAAAATCAAAACTAAATTTGGAACTTTGTAAAAGTTCCACTTCCAGTTTTGGTCCCCATTCCACCCCCCACCCACACCCCTGTTTCCTTCTATTGTTTGTCTTTGTTGTGGGACTGGAGCCAAGTTCAAAATTTGATAAGAGGCTTGTTAAAAAAAAATCTTGATCTGTTCCGAATCTGAGTTTTCCTCTACCCTGCTTTTAGTGTTCACTTAGGTTAACTGTTCATTAGCGTTGATTGCTCTACCTCTAACCTACCACATTTATGGCATTAATTGCAACATCCTTAATGTGCAAAGTAATGTTAAAATATTAATTGTGTTTAACTAGCTCATTATCTTTGTTATCCAAGTTTTCTAAGTGAAACATAGCTTAGAGAACTTTTTGAGAGGCGATTTGATTGTGGGGACGTGTCGGTGGGTGAATCTTCATCGAGTTTCAGTCTTTCCTTGTGGGTATTTTGAGGAGTGTGTTGCATAGATTGAGAGATTTTTGGAGCGTCAGAAGAGGCTTCTCAAAGGATCCAACCTACAAAAACTTCAAGACAAGGGGCTAGGCCAAAGAAGATCAAAGTGGAGTAGCTTCCTTACACTTTGAGATAAAAACATAGGAAGGCTACTCTTACTACTAGCAAGGTGGATTCTGATTGGACAGAAATCACTAATACCAACTTGGGTGCATTTAGTTATGAAGAATTTCTCTTGGAGACATTTGGTGAAGATGTAATAGGAAGGACACAGAGAATTGTCAAATCAAGACTAGCACATGTTGCCATTTTCCCCTTATCTGTCCAATGTCCTGAATTGCTAATGACTACAACCAGATCATACAATCCTACCACTAGTACTAAGAGAAGAATGGCTCCTAAGAATCCCCTAGAGTTCTTCCCTTATAATGTTGGAGAGGAAACTAAAATTGCTACTCAAGATCCTCCTGAGACACATGGGGAAGAGATTACAATAGAATTGGGTGCTTCAACATCTATTGCAGTAGAAGCATCCACTCAACCTCTTGTTATAGATCAACCAAGTGAGGAGATTCCCATAGGAAACCTCCATAAGGAAGCTGAGTTATTGAAGGAGAAGGATCCTGAAATAGAAATTCAAGATGTTGATATAGAATCTAAGGCTATCCCATCTGACAAAGAAACTCATGTGGTGGCATCTCTGGATGAGATTGAGGATGCAGGGACTACACATATTTTAATGGAAGATCAATGGAAACTTTTTGAGGAAGCTAAAAGGGAAGCAGATGCCAAGGCACAAGTTGAGGCACTAGCTAAACAATAGGAGATTGATGCTAAGGGACAATCTGATGCATTAGCTAAGAAGAAATAATTGGAAGCTAAAGTCAATGCTGATGAATTGGAGAAGCAACAACATAAAAAGGAGTAGGAGCTCAAAATGAAGGAGGAAAGAGATAAATTGGCTTTGAGGTAGGAAATTCATGACCTTGAGGAGGAGAAGGTTGCTCAAAGAAGAGAGAAAGAAGCTCTTGAGGCTAAGTTCAAGGCTGTTGAGGAGGCCCATAGAAATAAAGAAGAGAAAGAAATCTTGGAGAGGGAAAAGGAGGCTATAGAGCTATCTCTATATGAGAATAAATCCAAAGAAGCATGGGACTATGTCGAGGAATTGAAAAGGCAGAGGCACCAAATGTTAGAGGACAATAAGTTGGAAGAAGAATGTTTGCAGGAGAAGTTGGAAGCCAAAAGATTGCAAGAGAAAAAAGATAAGTAAGAGGCTGAGAGACTTGCACAAGAAGAGGCACAAAGAGAATAGCAAAATGTGCAAGAGGTTGACTCTCAACCTAAGAACACAATATTGTAACCTTTATCTTATGCCACTATTTCTTCTTCTTTAGCACAAATAGTCACTACTGCTAATGCTCCTACATGGTTGAAGCTTGACTTAGAGAAGAAACAGATAGTTCAACCACAACCTCTCAATTGGGATGAAATGATGAAGGAGAATGAGAAGGAAAGACCCAAAAAGAAGGCTTGAGTTCTTCACTCCACCAAGCTCATAGATATAGGGGAAATTGTTATTTAATGTGAAATTCCAGTGGTGGATAAGAATAGGAATGATATCCAAATGACTGATTACAAATTGGGTACTCTGAATTTGGGGAGACCTAAAAGAAACCAACAAATGAATTTAATTGATATTGTAGCTTCCTCCACCAAATCAAGAATGATTAAAGACAAGAAAAATAAATTTGAGCTTAAAGCCCAATTGGATCAGCTACACAAGTTTCTAAAGGATGTTTCCACTCCAATTTCTCAACAAGTTGTTGCTCCCAAATCCCCAATATTACTAGAAAAGAAGGAAGATGATGACTTGGTGCAAATGAGGAGTAAGGTGGGGGATGCTTGGAAGATGGATTCATAGACTTAATCAAGAGGTTGTTGAGGTGATAACTGATAATTTTAGGGTTCATGAAACAACACTTGAGTTAGTAGAAAATATGAATCAACATGCTACAGAACTAGAAAAGCAAGATGAAGAATATAAAGAATATATTAAGAAGCTTAAAGACATCAACAAAGTGCCCAAGTCAAATATCCTATAGTAGTCAATTCTTGAAGAAGATAATGCAGATTTTATTGAGAAGACTGTGAGCATAATAGAATTCAAATCCAAGTTCATCCATCAGCATAGGAATGAGGTAATGCAAAAAGGAGATGATGGAGATGAAATGTTGTTGGATAGATTTATGGATATTAGGGAAGCAGTAAAAACTACTAGAAAGGAATTAATTAAATTGAAGGATATGCAAAAATTTTCCTCAGTAGAATTAAAGAGGATGAAATTTGAGGATAATTGGATAGATCGGCCTGATTTTGATATACTTCAACAAGTGTTCTCAAGTTATGATGAGTATATTATGGACCAAGCAATGTAAGAGTAAGTTGGTACCATAAAATTCTCCTCTTGATACCACATCCTCTCTTCTCCTATTTTGTAATATTTCACACAAGTTGGACTCCTATTCCCATTCTTGAGTTTCACCTTCTCTCTTGGGCGTCAAAATTTTGTGTAACAGAGTAGTCAAGCCTTGATGTAACTAAAGATCAGCAGTCTAGTTTCTTCATGTAGTCTTGGTTCCTTAATTTGCGGATCTGATTTTTTGATTGAGAGGAACTTATGCATCACATATCTGTATGTATCTCTTGACTCTACTTTGTAAAGGTCGGCTCATTGAAGAAAGATTAGCCACCTGATGATAGCAATAGGAATCACAGTCTTAGAATTTCATAGTTGTTAGCAAGATACTTTGGAAAGTTCAATTGAACTTGGTTACCTTTTTATAGTCTTATACATTCTACATGTTGTTAAGTTTGGACCTCTTGGATAAAGTTAATGAATCATAATAAATCTTAATGCTAGTGATTTTGTTGTGCCTAAATGTTTTCTATTTGATGAGAATCAACATAGGAAACTGGATTCAAGATTATCTCATTGAATTATCTATGAATGAAGTTTCTTTTATATCTATTTGATCTATGTTAAATAATGATGAGTGAATGATCTGTTTCAAGTTTTCAGGTAAAGTTTAGTGAATGGTTGTGATTGTGAATTAGAACTATGAATGTACAAAGTGGTATAGATTATTCTATGGATTGCATCATGTTGTGGTTTTGATTAGGTAAAGAAACACTCATTATTGATATGCATGTCTAGATATTAAGAATTTTTATTCATGTTCTTCTATTTTAAAGATTTGATATATCTTTTTATCTTTATTTAAACCCCCCAAATGTAGGATTAGTTGATCTAATGCAATTTTGTTCCTCATTACCAGCAAAGGCCCCTTGCATATTACAGTTACATTGACCATTGAGCAATATCAGCATAGTTGAGAACCAACTACGAGGATCTTGGGAGTTAGATTACTATATGTTGTCTTTCTCTTTTAGGAGAAATAGAGTAGTGATATTTTGTTTAATGTTGTTGTGTTGTTTTGACCATCAAAACGTAGGTCAATCCAGCCACTTTTGATCTATTTTGGGGCCTCTAAAGTTTTATAACTGAATATGAAGCTACATTGGAGAAATTTCCTAGGATGAAAAATTTAATTTCTTCCAAACCGTGTAGGGTATTAAGGTGATTCTTTCATAACCGGAAATGTTTTTCAGCTCTCCTCCTTGGGGTAAATTTTCATGTCCATGTGTTCCCATTTTGGCTAACTTAGTAAAAATAGTAAGTACTCATTTTTTTCCATTTTTTAAGCCTTATAGTCTTATACCCCTCAATTTCCATCATGGGACTCAAAAAAACTAAAGAAAATGGTGTAGGAGCACCTTGTTCACTTAATGCCTCCAAAGGGAAAATTTGCAAAAAATGAATTTTCTAATGTAAACAATGTGGAAATGGTCATGTAAAGGTCAATTTCAATGTATTTGTATCTTTTATAGGTCACTAGGTAGTAAAAAGGATAGAAAATACAAAACTTGCAAAATTTGGAAAGTTGTCAATTATCTAAAAATGCAAAAAAGCAAAAAAAGCAAAGAATATGAAGATTCAAGTGGGAAAATAGAAGGTTTAGTCAACCGAGGAAGATGAAAAGCCTTAAAAAATACATTTTACATCATTTTCAAGGAGAGGGGAAATTTTAATGAGAAGAAAATCATTTATAAACCCCTTTGCATGCTTGAAACCTTGCATTTTTTGTATTTTAGATTGGTAAAATGTTGTTACAGGTTGTTGTATGGATTTGTACAGTCATATTCTAATGGGTAAGTCACTAGATTTGATGTTAGCATGAATATAGAGCATTTTGGTTTTGTTTCATTTAATTTCATTAAGTTTTTCTCATGTTATTACAAATTTACTCCAGGCGGTTAAGTCTAAATTTTAAGAGGGCAACAGGGAATTAAAATTCGACATCTCTTAATTTCTCCAATGAAATCTCATAAAAATTAGTGTGAAGTTCTATAAGGACATATTATTCAAGATTTTCCAAGTTGCAGGGTAAAAAAATACGTTCTTATGCCTTCTTGAGAAAGCCCTAGGCTGTCCTAGGGTGTTTTTAGTGAATTAGTGTATGAAAAAGGTGGTTTGAAGTATTTTTTTGTTGAAATCATGATGTTATAAGTTTTTTGGAGGTTTGAGAAGCTTAGGAATACATAATATAACATTTTTAAAGAGGTGGCAAGTGGATTTGAGGTTTGCAAATGTTATTTTCAATAAACCCTCACTCTTTTTGAATTGTTAAACCCATAATTAAGGGTTTTGTGGTTCAACGTTTATTTGATCCCTCTTATTCCTAAAATTTTATGAATCATTTTGAGACTAGTTAAAATAATATTTAAATTTATTTAGTATTTTGGTGGTGATTTAAGACTACTTCATTTGTAAATTTTGCCTAATTTGAGGCTTTTTCTAGTGGACAGTTCATTAGTCTGATAATTTCTTTAAAAGAAACTACTTGAAGCTTTTGATATGTTGTGGTATGTAACAATGGGATCCTATGGTTTGGAAGAAATAATTTTTTTAGTGTGTGGAGACCTAATAGACAAATAGTGCCTTAAATGCCTAGAAAGTGGAAATATGTTAGAACAATGATTTGAGTGATGGAATTTGGTTTGAATTTGCTTAAATAATGTTGGTAAATATGTATCAATTCCTAGGAAGATTTTAGCAACCATAATTTGATGTTTTGGTACTTGGACAATTGTGAAACCATGGGAAAAGTAGTGTTTTGAGTGCATGGAATTGAATTTCTGATAACACAGAGTTATGTAGCAACATAAGTGGTTTTTTTTCTCAAATATTAATGTTGAGTAGTGTATAAAAATCTGGTAACAGTTTGGAAAGCAAGTTGTGTTGGTTTGCTATC
>VDFB02120447.1:0-18981 GCA_007258455.2 Sequoia sempervirens | reverse complement strand
GAATTTTTGGATTCTTTTGCAAGGCTTTATCCATGAGCTCCCTTTTGAATTCAAATTCTTCCATCCATTCCCTTGGCTTATCCATATCTTTAGATAATAGGATCATATCTTCTTTCACCAATATTTCCTTCTGAACTTCAAGTACCTTCATTAATTTAAGAACATATTTATCATCTGTTTGCTTAGATTCTACAACCAATTGTTATATTTCATCCAGAAAAGCTAAAGAATTCTCATCTACATGTAAAATTTCCTCAAGTAGAATAATACCCATTTCATGAACTCCAATAATGCATTGTTTAGTGATCTATAGATATTCCTTCATCCTTTCTATTTCATTCACAATGTCTTTATACAATAGATCATCTGAAGTTGAAGCACCTGTACCATCCTAGCTTTGCAATGGTTTAACAAGATGTTGAATATATTTTTCTAATTCTTCAACTCTTTATTGCAGTTTCTCTTTTGCTTGTGTCTCCTTCTCTAACCTCTTCAAGATGTTAGCCACAAAATCTAATTTCTCAGCTTCTCGCTTCTTTGTAGATGGCCACAAATTGATAGTTTCCACCTTGTAATCTAAAGGAGTGGCCTCACCTTTATTTTTCTCAGCAATGGGTGTGGAAACCTACAATATCCTATTGATGGATTCATCTCTGGTAAAACTGGAAATAGTACTACCCTTCTTTTTCTCTTTGGTTTTTCCTAACCCTACTAGGAAGTTACCCCAATCTAGAGCTATTTCTTCAATAACCACTGGTTTAGGCTTCAAACTCTCATTTAACCAATTAGGTCTAGTAGAAGGGTATGTGTAGGATCATGATGGGCCAAAAAGTGGCAATATGATAGGTATGTGGCTGACGCCTATTTTTTACCCAAAATTGATGAAACAAAAAGGGTTTTTAAAAGAGTTTCCTCACTTCCAATCGACATATATATAAATTGCGCACTTTGAATTTAAATAATTAATTATTATTCATTTTCTATTCAAATTTCACGCACTAAAGTCCCTGATTGATAGGCTGATTGAAAAAAATCTATATCTTTCAAATGGTATCGCATTTTGAATTCAAAACATGCCACATTCTATGTTTCCTCAAGATAATTATAGATTAAAAAAAAAATAAAAAATTAAATTCTTTTGCTGAATTTCTTGACCAAGTTAAGGTGGCCCCACATAATGAAGTTTTAAGTATTTTTAAAAGGCCGTAATAAAATTCATAAATTTAGAATTATTTAATTTAGAAAAAATTGCCAAATATGCATCACATTGGGGCATGAGTCCCCCTAATTTTATATCTAAAATCCATAAAAATATTATCATTTTATTGTGCTTAGGTGGCTCCATTTATTACCTTTTTACTCTGAGTTTTTCTCCGGAATTCTAGTACTGACTGCATTGAAATTTCAAATTTTCAAATTCCTCAATAGATTTTTTTTTTTTTTTTTTTAAACAAACTTGTATTTAAAACTAAATTCAATTCCTTTATAGAATTTCATTCCCTACCTATTTTGAAATAATTATAGATAACTTATTCAAATTTTACTGCCAAGTTTCCCCAACCTCGATTCCTTTCTAATTTTTTACAATTTCTATGGGTTTTATTTTTTCCATGATGATCCACACATACCTAGACTCTTTATGCTAATTTCACCGTATGAGGACAATTTTATCCTTGGAGGTCTTCTATCTTATTCATTTTAGCATTTTCTGACCATTTTTGTTCCTTATTTTCATTTTGTTCATTAAATTTTTGCTCCTCCCTCCTTCCTTGGTGACTTAGAGGTGTGTGATAGAATTATGTGTATCAAAATAAGATAAACAAATCACACAAAATGAAACATTAAACCAAAGAAAGCAAGATAAATTGAAATAAAATTAAACAAACAGAGCTTCTTCAGAACCGTTCCATTTTTCTCTATCTCCAGGGATTTGTTTGAAGCTGTTGCTCTCAGATTGTGTAAGCAAAGCTTCTCCGAATGGCAACCTGCAAAATGAGTGTGCAAAAAAGGAAAGTACTTCTCTATGCTATATGTTGATGGAGTGAAATGCTGATACAGATATGCATAGGGGCTGTAGATTATGCATAGAGGCTGTGGATTATGGATGCTATTGAAACTAAACTATGAGGATGATTGGCCATGATATGGAATGATTCTACAATCTATGAATGCTAAAATACTATGCTATGGATGATTGAAAGCTATTTGACTATAGTTTTCTTGTATGAAAGCTTCTCTATGATTTCAAAGACTCGGCAATCCTTTTTATAGCTTTTTGCAGGCAAGAGCCTGGCTGGCAAAGATCAATGGCTGTGAGATTGTCTGGTAGATTTGAATGGTGAGAGATGGAGAGGTTAAGAGGAATCTGGAGAATGTTGGGAGGTTGGAGAGAAGAATGGAGTCTTGTCTTCAACCCACGGGAACAAGCTTGCACAGGAACAAAGAAATTAATTTTCTGTTTTGGAAGTTTGTTTCATGGTTGTTGAAGATAATCCAATATTAAATAAATAAATCTATTTAATTTCATGTGAGTTTGATTTTTGATTTAAGGACTATAGAAGATTTAATTAAATATTTAATATATTTAATTGTGAATAGAATTTAGAAGAATTAATTAAATATTTGGAATATTTAATTGTGAGTAGACTTTAGAAGAATTAATTAAATATTTTGAATATTTAATTGGGAATGGACTTTAGAAGAATATTAGGAGAGAAGAATATTTAATCTTTATTTGAATAAAATATTCAAGCCAAGATTATATGATAATTAATATAAATAAATTGTAATGTTTATTTAATTAATTAAGAAATGGATAAGAAAAGTGATTAAAGAAACTTATTTATTTAATCGAAATGAAAGAATGAACAATATAAATAAATTATTTTTAATTTATTTATACGCAGATTGAATTCAAAGATTTAATTAAATAGTAAAAATATTTAATTAATTACCAGACTATTGTGATGTGACTATTTTTAGGTGTATACATTTTTCCCCTCTTTGAAGTGATGTGTTTTACGCATTGCTTCAAAGAATTTTGAAATTTTCCCTAGATGTTGACTATCAAATGTTGATAGGTATATGATGAATGCATCTATTTTCTATATGCATGGTGTTTATGATATGATTTATGAAAGTATAATGTTATGATATTATTGCAATCTATTGATGAACGATTATATGAATATGAATTTTGAAATAATGGATGGTACCATTTATGAATGTATATGAATGTTTGTGAATATGATTTATGCTTTGTTTTTATGTTTTTCCGATGCTAATATGTATGAAAAATGTATGAAATGATTTTTTTGTGAATGTCAAAATGTATTGTCATGTAGTTGAAAAGATATGAAACATTTGATACTTTGCCAACTTTTTGGGAAAATCTATAAATGCAAAATGCAGATTCTAACATGAATGCAAGCTATACTGACCATGCAGGATATTCGTACAATATTGACATTTTGAGAGCTTATTTGTGCTTTTTTGTATCATCATAGAGCATTGAAATGTTGAAAGTTAATACAAGAATCAAAGGGTATGTTAGCACCAATGATGACCTGAGTATTGCTTTCATGAATTTTGATATAGCAAGATAATACAAGCATCTAGGTATAATTAAACCAAGATGACTTGAGTATTGCTTGCATAAACAGACAAGAATTAATCCATGTCCTATGCAAATTATGAAATGTCATCAATGATACTTAGTAGAGCATGTCTCGCGACCAATTTGCATAGTACTAATGATTTCCTCACAAACAACAGATAAAGAAAAATCATACTCCTTCCTTGCTTTTCTAGTTCAGTACATCATTGAATTGCTCCAGAGATATGATATAAAATCAATCAACCATTCAAATCTTGCCTAAAGTATGTCAAACATTATTCAAATTAAGATTATCCAGCTTGGTTATCAACATTGATGTTCTTGTTTTGATGTTTGTTTGGATCATGTTGTTTTGATTTCAATTGGAATTGAATAAGCATGTTGTGGTTGATTTGATACGACAATGTTTGTTGCATTTTGGAAAACCGTCTTGTGTCTGTTTGTGATGTTTGAAAAGCTCATTGACCCTCTCTTGTTCAGTCTATGTTGCTGCCCCCAGTGTAAACACAACCTAAAGATTATGGATTTGTACAAATTTCATCAAGCCATGATGAAACATAAGGATTCCCATTGCATGATATGGATATGAAAGATCTATACAGATGATAGATATGGATGGATGATGCCGAAAGTGAATGCAAGACATAAGCCAATAGATGAAGGAGTCTATTTTGATCACAAGTAGCGCCTGTTTGCCAAGTTTTCACCACATGTTTTTCTTTATTGTATCCTTTTTTCAAGACTTTTCTGATTTTTTTGGATTTTTTTCAGCACTTTTTCTGATTTTTATGGATTTTTTCAAGACTTTTTTATGGATTTTTATGGATTTTTGAGTTTTGATGATTTAGACATAGAACTTTTTCAAATGAATGCTGTTGATCGACTCTTCAAACAGGTCCCCTTCTGATGTAGATAACTGATATGCCCCAAAACCGTATGCTGCAATGATGACAAATGGACCAAGCCAATTTGGTTCAAATTTTCCTGTCTTTTCTCTATCTTGTTGATTATGTGGATTTTCTCTCAAGACTAAGTCACCTACTTGAAATGTCTGTGGTTTAACTCTGTGATTATAGCTATGAAACATAACTTGTTGATAACCCTTCAAATTATCAGCTGCATTTTGACGTCTTTCATCTAACAATTCTAGCTCTTGCAGACGAGAAACTCTATAGTCTTCATCATTTATCAATCCCTTGAGTGAGACCCTAAGCGAAGGTATTTCAACCTCTAATGGTAAGATTGCTTCTGCTCCATAGACCAAGGCATATGGGGTAGCTCCTGTTGGTGTGTGAATACTGGTTGTGTATGCCCACAAAGCTGGATTTAATTGGACATGCCAATCATGACCGACATCATTTACTGTCTTCTTCAAGATCTTCAAGATTGTTTTGTTTGAAGCTTCTGCTTGACCATTACCTTGTGGATAGTCAGGTGTAGAGAACCTGTGTTGGATGTGAAATCTGTTACAAAGTTCATCAACATCCTGATTCTTGAAAGGCCTCCCATTATTAGTGATTATAGAATTAGGAATTCCATATCAGCAGATGATGTAATTGAGGATGAATGAAGAGATTTGTTTACCAGTCACGGTCATCAAGGGAACAACTTTGATCCATTTTGTAAAATACTCCATAGCTGTGATGATGAATTTATGCCCATTTGATGATGAAGGATGAATTTTTCCAACAAGATCTAGTCCCCACTGAGAAAAAGGCCATGTCGGAGTGAAAGGTTGCAGTTCCTGTTCAGGTGCATGAATAAGATTCCCATGGATCTGGCATTTAGAACACTTTTTGACAAAATTAAAAGATTCTTTCTCCATGGTAGGCCAATAATATCCCATTCTAACAAGTTTCTTGGCTAAGGTTAAACCACTTGAATGAGTTAAACAAATACCACCATGAACCTCTTGTAAGGCTTTTTCAGATTCATCATGTTCAAGACATTGAAGGAGCATACCATCAAGACCACGTCGGTAAAGGATATCAACGATCAAGGTATAACGGGATGATTGGCATATGAAATTCCTTTTTTGGTTTCGAGATAAGTCCAGAGGTAAAATGTTATCTTTCAAATAGGTATAAGTCTTACCATATAAAGGTGAATCAGAACCAGTTAAATGGCATATGACTTGGGTCTCAGGATTATCATAGGTGGGAGAAAACAATTGTTCCACCAAGAATTCATGCTTGGTTTGATCTTCTGATAGTTGTAATAAGGAAGCAATTGTAGCCATTGCATCTTCAGGTTTATTATCAACCCTTGGGATTTGTGAAAAATTGATTGACACAAAATACTTTTTAAAATCATCCACCATGTTCTTGTAAGGTAGCAACTTATCATCTTTAGTTTGATAATCATCATTGATTTGATTAATGACAAGTTGTGAATCACCGTAGACTTGCAGCTCTGTAATCTGCCATTCCAAGGCTATCTTTATCCCTATGAGCAATGCCTCATATTTAGCTATGTTATTTGTGCAAGGAAACATCAACTGATATGATTGTGGAACGGTATGTCCTCCAGGTGTGACAAAAAGAATCCCTTCCCCCGAGCCATGTTGCGTATAAGATCCATCAAAGTAAAATGTCCATGAGTTCTTAATTGTTGCTGTGAAGACGTCTGCATCAAGAAACTCAATGTGCATTGGATTTTCTTCTTATAAAGGTGCTTCGGCCAACTGATCTGCGATGACCTGTCCTTTAATAGCTTTTCGATCTACATAGTGAATGTCAAACTCACTTAAGATCATTACCCATTTTGCAAGTCTTCCTGTTAAAGTAGCTTTGCTCAAGAGGTATTTTAGTGGATCAATTTTGGTTATCAGCTTAACTGTATGAGCCAACATATAGTGTCACAACTTTTGAGAAGCAAACACCACTGCAAGGAAAGCTTTTTCTATGAAAGTATAGTTTAATTCATGAGTTGTTAGAGTTCTGCTGATATAGTATATGGCCCTTTCTTTGCCTGTAGAATCCTCTTGTGCTAGTAATGCTCCCAAGGATACTTTTGTTGCTGAAATATATAGTATGAGTGGCTTTCCTAGAGCGGGTGGAATTAAAATTGGTGGGTTCATAAGATATTGCTTAATCTAATTGAATGCTACTTCACATTTTTTTCTTCCCCATTTTAAGATAGGACATTTTTTATGCAATAAATGTATGTAAATGGTATTAAACTTTTATGCGCCAATTGAGCTATAAACCTTCTGATGGACTATAGTCATCCTTGCAATGATCGAAGCTAACTGATATTTCATGGTGGTGACATGTCCATTATATCTTGTACTTTTTCTGGATCAACCTCTATGCCCTTTTCTGAAACAATGTATCCTAGGAGTTTTCCAGATGTAACGCCGAAGACACATTTCTTTGGATTGAGTCAAACATTGAACTTCTCCATTTTGATAAAGATTTTTGACAAGATTTCTAGATGTCCTTCTTGTGTGTGTTAGATTTGCTTGAGAGATCATCAAGCGTAATCTTCCATGAATGTATGCATCATATCATGAAAATTGTCGTATTTCTCTTTGATGAGTGGCTCCTGCGTTCTTTAACCCAAATGGCATTACATTCCAAAAATAGTTACCCCAAGGGCATGTGAACGCTATTTTATCTTGATCCTCTGGTGCAATATTTATCTGGTTGTATCCTGAAAATTCATCCATTAATGAATACATTGCATGGCTAGCGAGTTAAATCAACAATCATATCTATGTTTGGCAAAGGGAAATCATCTTTGGGACATGCTTTGTTCAAATCTCTAAAATTTGTACAAATTATAATCCTTCCATTTGGCTTTGAAACATGTACAATATTGGAGATCCATTCTACATAGTCAATAGACCGAATGAATCCAACATCTAAAAGTTTCTTTAACTCTTCTTTAACCAATAATGCAACATGTGGATGCATTTTTCTGAGTTTTTGCTTCACAGGTTTTTCCCCTGTGTTTATAGATAGATGATGCATTATCAAATTAGGATCTAACCCTGGCGTATCGGCATATGACCAAGCGAAGTTGATTTGATTCTCCTTCAAGAACTCCATGAATTTGATTAGCTTCTTGGTAATGATGCTACAGGGTGCGAATTTTTAGGTACATTTGTACTTATGTTGATTGATTTTATTTGGTTTTGATCAAAATAGAGATATTTCATGATAATTCTTACGGGAAGAATGTCAAGTTTCTCATCCTTGATTGCCTTAGAAAGGTTTTCAACCGGATTGGCTCTTTATTTTTCTCTTGTTGTGATCTACCTTTGCCATTTTTGGTTTCACCAATAGATCCATCTTTTTATTTCATTTATTTTTGTAGCTAAAGGGCTTGGTACCCTCCTATCAAAATCCTTGAGTATGAAATTCTTGGATGAAGCGGTTGTTTTCCTGTTAAGATGAACAAAGGAAGTTTATAATATCTTCATCATCATGAAACATAGGAATATGGATAGGTGTGTCATTGTCCCAATCAATAAGTTATGGATAAACTAAAGGCATGGGATCATTAGGTTGGGTAAGGTCTTGAGTTGTCAAAGTCATGATGTGGTTGTCATTTTCATGGTAGACAAGGTCTATGATGGTATTCTCTTATCGATTATCAATCTCGTGAAAATCTGAATCATCGTCAGTTGAGTCATCGTTATATCGTGAACCAAATTCAAGTGATTGTGTTCTCGAGCTTTCTCCTTGTATGAGAATGGGTGCATATTTGTGTATGGTATCAAGTTGTTTGTCTCTCCAAAATTCATCATTATAAATGGTGTCCCATTCATATTCATTAGAATCAGTATCTGAACCATTCTGCAATTGGAAAATTGATCCATAAGATTTTTGTAGAGTGACATCTTCATGATGTTTATTTGAAATTGATTCTCCTTCATGAGTTTGTTGTGCTTGCTGTAAAACTGACTCTTCTGTATCCTTACCATATCCCAATCCTATTTTTGATCATTTGGATGTATTGAAATAGGTTGAATTGGCTCCACGATTCCTTCTCTTCTTTTTCCTATAGGACCATTTCCTTCATAGCCCATTCTCTGCATGATAGTGTACCCTTTACCATATTGTTCTGTAGGTAACTTAATGTGCAAGAGAGATTCATCTTCATCTTTGTATGGCCAACTTAGGATGTCCCTATCTTCAACTTCTTCCTCAGTGGTGTTGGATTTAATGAATTGTCCATCAAACTTTGTGATTGGCACAAAAGCTTGGGACGTAGAGGTTGTTGCAATCTTTTGATTTGATAAGGTTGGTTGATCATGTGACCTCGGAGAAGGAGGTAAGGTAGAAAGAGATAGTGAATATTCACCTACTCCTTTGTCTTTAAAATTTAGCTTAGTGTCAAGATTCTTTGTCAATTCTTGTAGTTGGCCTTGTAGATTAGAAGAAGAAGCAGTAAGAGCCTCCCTATTGTGTGGCACAAAGGCATCCTGAGTTGCTCGAAGATTTGAAAAAGTTTGGGTGCTATTGTAATCAGCTTGTATAGTTATTTCTTGTCCATCATATGGAAACTTGAGGCATTGATGATACGTTGATGGTACTACTTGCATATCATGAATCCATGGGTGACCCAAAAGTATGTTATAGGAAAGATCATGATCTAGGACCTGACAAAATATATTTTTCACAATAGGTCCCACTCTGATAGGTAGCATTATTAGTCCTTTAGAAGCTCTTTCTTCATCATCACATGCCTTGATAGTTATTTTCCTTCGTGGATCAATGGAATTTTACGATATTCCTAAGGCATGTATTAGCTTTAAGGTACAAATGTTTTAAGCCCAGAGCTCCTCCATTTTATTAAAACCGTCGATTAGGTGTTTTATGGATCATGACTTCAAGATAATGATGAATTATGTGGATGTTTCATGGAAGCATCATCTTTTTTGGAAAATGAAAGACAAGTGGGGAGAAATTCAAATGTCACCATGGCTTGAAATTTGTTTACATCCAGATCAGTATCAACAATTGTGTTTACAAGAGATTCTTCTAAAATATTCTTGTGTAGGGGAGATATTTTGAGAAGTTCAAGAATGGAGATTTGAGCTGATGTTTTTCTCAATTGATCAACTAGATTATAATGATTTGGAGAAGGAATAGTTGTCTTAGATGAACTTCCTTTTAAAACAACTTTTGCTTGTCCTCTCGTAGTCACATTAACCTGTTGATATTCTTGTTTTCCCTTGATTTTAATAACATTAACTCGCTGATCATCTACATAGATGTGACGGATTATATTGTCTTCAACATTATGTATGCTTTTTACTTTGGTATCCAATGTTTCCCCTTTTTGATAGTTTGGTAAAGGATCTTTGAATGCTTGATGATCGTCATTGGTATAATGTCCTTCAATTGAAATGGTTCCATTGTCAATTAAATCTTGTACTAGATTTCACAAGGCTTGACAATTATTTGTTCTATGACCTTTACATCGATGATAATTGCAATAATACGAGTCATTCCATGATGGTGGTTTAACTCATGGCTCAAAATCTCTTTGTGGTGGTAAGGTGATAACCTTATTATCGAGAAGCTCCTTGAGAGCAGACTCAAGAGATTGACCCAAAGTGGTAAAATTCCATCGATTTGAAAAGAATGGTAGTCTTGGTAGATTTGATGTTTGAGTATTGCCAAGATTGTTATTTAAATTACCATGATTATCCTTGGTGTTTTGATTGGACATGCTTTCTTGGTTGGAGTTTTGTCTTTGTTGATTGTTGTTTCCTTGTTGGTTGATATTTCCTTGTTGGTTGGTATTTGCTTGTTGATTGTTTCATAGAGCACTTGATAGGTTGAAGATAGATGGTCTTGTTCGTAGATTATTTGCATCTACTATACCATCATTGACAACATTTTTATTTCTATTCCAAAACCTTGTTTTATCATTGTTGTTTTGGTTGGATGAACTTGGATTATCAAGTTTTATCACTCCTCGTTTAACCAAGGCCCCTTCAATGGTGATTGTGTTTTCAATCAATTTTTCAAAGTTATGAGGACAATGAAGATTAATCCTGTAACTTAATTCTTGATCTAGGCTATTGATGAAGATATCTATCTTTTCCTTTTCAGGAATAGGATGGGAATATCGCGCAAACAACCTTCTCCACCTTTGCAAAAACGCAGTGAAGGATTCTCCTACTTTTTGTTTCACTTTACAAAGATCAAGCATTGTTATCTGGTGTTGGATGTTGTAGGCGTATTGTGATATAAACTGATTTATTAACTCCTCAAAGGTTTTGATGGGGGAGTGATCTTGGAAAGCCACTCCATGGATTGTCCACCCAGACTTCATGGAAACAATCGCATTAAGTAGGTATCGTCATAAGCGAATTCTAGAGTCATATTTCGGAAATCCCTCACATGTTCAATGGGATCAATTTTTCCATTATACCTACCAAATTTAGGGATTTCACAATGTTTTGGAAAAGGGATCATTTGAAGACTCCTATTGAATGGATAAGGAGATATGTCATCCAAAACATATTTCTTTGTTGCACCCCCTTGCATCTCCTTTGTTTTCCCTTGTAATTCTTTTATCTGTTGAGTAAGGGCACTAAAATCATTAGGAGGAGTTTCAGGATTCTGTTTAATCCCTTCTATATCGAAATTGTAAGGTAACTTAGCTCCTTGATTAGCTAATGAAAGAAAATATATTTCTTTGTTTTGTTCTAAAATCCTTTCCATAAGATTATGGAATCGGGGATCTTGCTCTGCTTCTTGAAGCTTTTCTTCTGTTAATTCTTCAACATTAAATGTTTCCTCTTCTTTCTCATTATGGTCACCCATTTTGCTTGTGGTAGTTTCTCCTTCATCTTTTTCCATGTGTTTTCGAGATCTCGTGACAACAGGCATAAGCTTTGTTCCAAATTCTACTAACTTTTGATCAAAAGAGTGAAATAGTGCAATTTGTGATAGATATGAAAGTTAGGATAGAATGAAGATTCTATGACTTGAAAGATTTCTAGCCTTTAGCTTGTGTTGTTCCCTAATTGAAAGGATGAAAATCCTGTTGGCAGGAATTTAAGCAAAAGATCAAGAAAAGGATGATTTTTCACTTTATGAAGTTTGATCATAGCTTCGTAAAAGGATGGATTTTGTGATGAATGCCTAATGTGATTGAGTTCTCTATTGCAGAAATTGATTTGGACAAGTAGAATATTCAATTGTAGGCTCGGGAATATAACAAAAACTAATACATTGACTATGGTTGTGCCTTTGAGAAAGGGCTCTTCTTTGAAATAAAGCTCGTGAGTATAATGGTTCTACAATATAATCATCAGTGAAACCTCTAACACAGTCATGATATCTATGGATAAAGGTTCTATGTTTGAGTAAAACCTTTCGACTTTGGTACAAGAATCGTCTTTTCTTCAATAGTTTCTTGAAGCTAAGGGGTTTATTTGGCTTTTTGATCCGTTTGAGAATGGATTTCTTAACAAAGGTTGTGGATTTCCAATCTCTTAACATGAGAGTAATCAATGTAATCGCGAGTGTTGGATGATCTTAACTAATTTTTTTTTTTTTTAAACACTTCAAACAAGTTATAGAATAATTGTTTTTAATTCCTATACTAAACATCAAGTGTATGATCAAAATGTTTTTTCAAAAGAAATTATTTTTTAGTAGGTTTTACACATGATAAATATGGTTCAAGCGGACTCACTCTTGGTACTCAAGTAGGTCATCATAGTAATCCAATAGCCCACATCTTAGAGCTAGCGTGGAGCTCACCTGTTGAAGTGTCACCCAGAAAGAGGTGCCCATGTTTTGTCTTTTCTAGGTGTAAGTACTTTCGAGGTGGCTTGAGAATTTGGATGCGAGATCCCCACTGAGCAAGCTTGATCCTTGGCGGTTATATGAGGTGAGTATCTTGGGGTAGATTCTTCCCTCCCCTACACTGTAATTATTATGATGTTCAAAAATTGACTTTGGCTGGATACTACACTAAGTTCGTAGTAAGGGTTTTCGTTCGGTGCGGAAAATGATAAACTCCCTTAGGAGACCTCCCAACCTTTAGAACAAAGGCTTTGGGGATGGTTATCAATGCACACTACCGTCAAAAGAGGGTTTCCCCAATTTTGCTTTAAATTTTATAGTGGGGTGGAATAGCCTGGCTTTGGCTTGAACCCACTTGAGTGGTTCCTCTTGGGTGAGTACTTTTTCCCACAAGAGCAGGCTCTCTAAAATATAAAACTTAAAATTGCGATGGAAATAGATGAGTTTGGCATTTTGATCACCCAGTTAAGGGGAGAGCATAGGCCTATCACCGTTTAAAGCAAAGCAAACAAGAGTTCAATTTTAATCCCAAATAAACAATTTGCTATGCTAGGTGAAGATGTTGCTTCACAAAGACATGGAGTTCTTTTTAGCCCAAAATAGAAAATGAAGTGACTATCCTAGGATTGCTTGATTTTGAATTATGTGACTATCCTAGGATTGCTTAATTTTGAATTATGTGACTATCCTAGGATTGCTTCATTCTTTTAAAGTTCTTATTGTCTGTGGTCGCATCAGATCTAGTCAAATCATATTTAAGTTACAGATTACAATTGCTAAAACAGACATCAAGGGCACTAAAACAAAGTTTATGGGCGCTGCAGGATCTCTGTCCGCGATTCACCGGGGATCTATCGAGCTCACAGGGGGATTTATTATGGAGCCTCTGAAGGATGGATCAAGACGCTAGCATGGAGTCAGGCAGCTGGGGAATGGAGTCATGGAGTGTTGTAGGATGGAGTCATGGGTGTGCGAGGGTCTATAGAGTGCTGCAAGATGAGTCATGGGCATTTAGTAGGTGTGAACTATCTTTGGAGTGTGTTTAATAATGCTAATACACACTATTTTTAGCCATAACATCGAGAAAAACCTGCAAAAGATGTGAAAATAGGGGCAAGAGCCTTACGGTGGAGTACTAAAAATGTGTGATAGAAATATGTGTATCAAAATAAGATAAAAAAATCACACAAAATGAAACATTAAACCAAAGAAAGCAAGATAAATTGAAATAAAATTAAACAAACAGAGCTTCTTCAGAACCGTTCCATTTTTCTCTATCTCTAGGGATTTGTTTGAAGTTGTTGCTCTCAAATTGTGTAAGCAAAGCTTCTCCGAATAGCAACCTGCAAAATGAGTGTGCAAAAAAGGAAAGTACTTCTCTATGCTATATGCTGATGGAGTGAAATGCTGATACGAATATGCACAGGGGCTGTAGATTATGCACAGAGGCTGTGGATTATGGATGCTATTGAAACTAAACTATGAGGATGATTGGCCATGATATGGAATGATTCTACAATCTATGAATGCTAAAAGACTATGCTATGGATGCTTGAAAGCTATTTGACTATAGTTTTCCTGTATGAAAGCCTCTTTGTGATTTCAAAGACCCGACAATCCTTTTTATAGCTTTTTGCAGGCAAGAGCCTGGCTGGCAAAGATCAATGGTTGTGAGATTGTCTGGTAGATTTGAATGGTGAGAGATGGAGAGGTTGAGAGGAAGATGGAAAATGTTGGGAGGTTGGAGAGAAGAATGGAGCCTTGTCTTCAACCCACAGGAACAAGCTTGCACAGGAATAGAGAAATTAATTTTTTGTTTTGGAAGTTTGTTTCACGGTTGTTGAAGATAATCCAATATTAAATAAATAAATTTATTTAATTTCATGTGAGTTTGATTTTTGATTTAAGGACTATAGAAGATTTAATTAAATATTTAGAATATTTAATTGCAAATAGACTTTAGAGGATTTAATTAAATATTTGGAATATTTAATTGTGAGTAGACTTTAGAGGAATTAATTAAATATTTGGAATATTTAATTGTGAGATGAAGGAAATTTAGAAGATTTAATTAAATGTTGGAATGTTGAGTGTGAGATGGACTTTAGAAGAAAATAATACTTAATCTTTATTTGAATAAAATATTCAAGCCAAGATTAAGTGATAATTAATATAAATAAATCGTAATGTTTATTTAATTAATTAAGAAATGAATAAGAAGTGATTAAATAAACTTATTTATTTAATCGAAATGAAATAATGAACAAATATAAATAAATTATTTAAATTTATTTATATGTAGGTGGTCGGAGATTTAATTAAATATTAAAAATATTTAATTAATTACGGAACTATTGTGATGTGACCATTTTAAAGGAATTAGTATACAATGCCACAAAATGTGCAAGTAGAATGTCGTTACTAATGGTTAAATAAAGAAACCACATAAACTCAACCAAATCCATCTTTTTGCATTAAAATATTAGCAGCTTTGGGAAGGAGGGAGTACTCCTCCCACACCCTATACTCATTAATTTTGATAGCTTCAATGGTGAAAAAATCCGCCAAAGTATTTCCCTCTCGATATATGTGAGAAACATGAGTTTCCTCACAAGATCTCAACATCATAATAACATCCTTAATCAGTTAAAGTCGACACTCCAACTAGGCTTTTGGATTCCATGTAGACAACTGATGATGTTTAAAGAATCTCCTTCCACCCATAGTTTAGAGTAGCCCTTATCCAAGGAAAATTTAATACTTATAAATGCAACCTCAACCTCAACACAATGATTTTTCTGATTTCCCAACAGGAGTGCTATCATGCCCAAGATCCTGCCATCATTATTCCTCAACACCCCCCACAACTAGCAGGACCATGGTTACCCTTGGATTCCTAGAATCAAAATAAATTTTAACCCACCCTAAAGGTGAGGGTTTCCACTTAGTACTCAATCTAGCATTTAAGCTGGACTTAGTAGCCTCAGATGAAATTAGGGGAATATTCCAATTAAAAATCACCAACAAGTCATACCCATCCAAACAAGAGGACAAAGCACAATGTGGAGCATCATACCCAATAAGAGAAAAATTTTCCAAGATTTCCTAGTTACCCAAATCTTAATGAAGAGACTATTTATCTTGAGCTTAGAATCGTAGAAAATTATGTTGGTATGTTCTTTCCAGATACCCCAAGCAATATGTGGGGCCATAAGATCCCACAATCATCAAAGAATGGGGAAGGAAGAAGTACACTTCCACTGATAAAAAAACTACAAAGAGAGTCTGGGAAGACCCAGTCCAGATTCCAAAGGCCAAGAAAATTACTCCAGAGAAGAGAAGAAAAAATACAACCAAGGAGAAGGTGAAAGGAACTCTTTGCATTAGCTTCACAGAGGACACATCTATTCGAAATTGCAAATCCCCTTTTGCAAAGATTATCTTGAGTTAAAACTTTATTTTGCATAAGCAGCTAGAATAAAACATTCACCAGCTTAGGGATCAACATCTTATTCCATAATTTCCCCCAGAATGGAAAAGAGTTAGGCTTCTCCAATGAATTAAAAAAGGAAGAGGCCACCGAAAACTTACCCTTAGTGCAAGGGGCCCAAACTACCTAATCCAATCTTGGATAAAGAGGAATTCTAACATTACAAAGGAACTCTTGAAGGACATTCAACGATGGGTCCCATTCCTAGAAAGCCTTCCACACCCCATTCTGAATATAGTTTGCCACCAAAACACCAAAAAGAATTTTCATAGCGAAACAATAGGAGGGGCTCAAGGACAATTGATCAGAAGCTCAAAATCACACCAAGCATCTTCCCAAAAAAGAATCATGAACCATTACCTACCAACCACCTAACACCATTAGCAATTAGGTCCCTACAGGGGGTAATATTTCTCCAAAAATAAGACCCAAGAGGATGTCATTAGAAGCAAGCATATTCCAAGATCTCCCATAACCATTCAGATATTTATTCCTAACCAAAGAAGCCCAACCTTCTTCTTCATTGAGGAGCCTCCAAATGTTCTTCGACAGTAAAGCCTTGTTAAAGCTCTTAAAATTCTAATCCATAGAACACCCCAACCATATTTATATGTTATAAATTTATGTATTCATATTTATTTTTAGTTAGAACATACTTAATTTAATTGTTTATTCTAAAATGTTAATTCCAATGTTATGCCTACATCACATCTTTCTCTGTTTATTGAAATATCAAGCAAGGGATCAAATGAGATTGTAAGAAGCTTCAACTTTGTTGTGCCTACTATGAATATTGCTCCCATTATAAATGCAATGACAAAAATCCACAAGATTTTGATGAATTTTCCTTGGTGTTTTCGTGAACTACCTAAGAGGGTAAGAAAAGGGTTATTTCTACACATTTATTGGAGGTGAATTTGTTGTAAGCATTTCACAATGTGTTGGGTAACTTGTCTATGATGTATAATAAGTTTGATGGGTTATCTCTCTTTCTAAAAGATATTATTTGATTGATAGTTTGGATGTGGTGGAGCAACCAAGTTGTTAGGTGCACTTGAGAATCACTTTGGTAATATATAGTGTTGGTGAACATTTTAATTTTTTATTTGTAACCTTGCCTTATAAAGTTTTTAATGAAATTGTAAACAAGTTTCTCACCATCTCTTGACATGTTCTTATGCCTATGTAGTTAGATGATTTTTCATGTTTTTAAATAAAATGTTTTTGGTTGTGTAACTTATACAAAATAGTCGTATATGTTTATTTTTTATTTAAAACATTTTATGCTAACATAGTTTATTTTAAATAAAAATTTTGTATAGTATAAACTATTTCACACCATTCCATTAATATTGGGTCATTTGTGGAAGAAATTATGGAGAATTAGGAGAGAAATTAAGGCACTTACAATGCATCGGATTATTATGTACCTAGGGATATGATAATTTAAGGTATTTAGGTGGATGGATGTCTTAAAATTTGGCACGCATCCCTTATGTTAGTTATATTATGTCATATATATATCTTATGTAATTAAATATATTAGGTGGTGAGTAGTTCTTCATCAAGTTTACCCCTCTGTTGTATTATTAGAAGGACATCTATATAAAGGGATGTGGTTATCTTTGTAAGGTGTTTGAAGTATGAAATCGTATTTGGGATCTCTTGGAGATATAACATGGAGTGGATTCTTCCATAAGGATTATTGTATGGTTTTACCCTACATCAAGGGTTTACTCTATTTTTGCATATATTAGATATTAGGGTGTCTTGGCCCACAAACATCTATTCTGTTGTGTTAGATCTATCTTCTACATTATATTATTTCCATTATTATATGTGTGGATCTTATCACAAATTTTGACCACATATCAATAGATCCTTCTACCTCTTTTGATGATGAGTTGCATGTTGCTAAACCAAAATAATTGAATGCTCCCAAGATTGAAGATTAGTAGATCCTTTCATTACTCTACCTAGAAAATCCTCTTGACAATAATTATTTGATTTATACACTTGAATTTATAAATTCATTTATAGCTAGTAGATTTATCCTTTAGGGATCATATTGACAATAGTCAAGTCTTATTTTCATTAAGACATCATATTCCACTTTCACGGAATTTTCCTATTCACACTTCCCTTTGGCCTGTGCAAATGTGCTAGGCCCAAATAACTAGAAAATAATAGAATTAGAGAAAAACTTACCTACACAATGCCTTGCACAAGTTATTTTCTTGAGTGCATGGACCAACCTTCTATTGCATTTGGAAATTAATCTTCACAAACATCCTTCATTATGGTAAAGTACCACTTTGGTCTATTTTTTGGCCAACCCAATCTTTCTATGAAGACTACAATACCAATCTTTTCTCCACCAATCTCAATTTTTTTCATGAATACTAATAATGTTCACTCTTATCTATGTTGGAATCAAGGAACACTGAGAGGGGAGGTGAATCAGTGTTCTGCAATTTTTAACTTTATTAATCTGATCTTCAAAGCACTTATAACATTCAGCCAAGAGAAAGATGCATGCACATAAAACAAACAACCACAACACCATAACACAATGATTTTTTACATGGAAACCCTGTTAGGGGTAAAACCACAGTGGAGGTCAATCCACAATATTATCTAAGTATACTCAAAAGGATGTTTACAAAAATGGGAATGCACTTGCATTCAAGCACACTGCCTAGAGCTCACTACTCAAAACAAAAAGGTTTACTACCTTAAAAAATTATTTGGATAACATCCAAGAGATTTGAACTAAGAAATAGCATCTACAAATGCCTGATTACAGTTTTGGTTAAGCTCATCGATCAAATTATGGACCTTCTATCTGATTATGCTCTTCTACTCTATTCTTCTTTCACTCACAACACAAAATCCTTATTGCACAAGTGAAACTATACATAATTTCTCTACAATCTCTCTATAATTCACAACACACATCAAATCTATTTGTACACACACCAAAATAATATAATCGATCGCTTATATATCTAATACTAAGGATTTAATCACTTCATGTCGACTTCAATAAAACATAAAAATATTTACAAATTGACGGCTCAAATCATAATTCATTTTTA
>VDFB02120445.1:0-22264 GCA_007258455.2 Sequoia sempervirens | reverse complement strand
ACATTTTAGGCATAGATTTTTACTTGGAAAAACCGCAGATGTGTACTTAAGTCTGATTCTCAAACCCTTTCCTAATAGGTGTGGAATCTACTAAACATCTTTTTGCTGTTTTGAGGAAGAACTTATGGCCAAACCCCTCAAAAATTGTGCTCCCTTTATTTTTTAGTGATAGCCAAAGATTTGATAGAGAACGCTACTGGTTTTGTCATAGAAGGTGTGTGCCAGTAGTGGCTATGCCAAGTGAAAAGTGTGCCAAGGATTTTGATTTCTCCCAAGCTTTCATGCATTTTATATTACTAGTTGAAGTTCATAAATCATGACAGGGTGACCTGATAAACTGACCGGAAGAAACCATGATTTATTCAATTGACATGCAAATAACAAATTGACGACAAAATAAATACATAATAATATTAATAGCAAATCTTGTATGGACACCAACACTAATTAACTTTATTTAAAACATAGACTAATTATTGATCATTTTCATGTGCAGAACCTATTGAAATTAATGTATGTAAAAGAGTGCATCAAAGTGCAAATTTTTATTGCCTAAATGATCTCCTAAACATTATGAATCAAATTACAAGGGTAGCGGTGTTATCAAATATAGGAACCATTCAGTTTATAAACCACATAGTACCATGGGATGATGCACACCTTTTTTTTTTTTTCGCATGCAGAACCTATCAAATTGTATGGAAAGGAGAATGCACTAGAGTAAAAATTTGAAACTGCTACATTGAAGTGAAATTTAGACTCTTTAAGGAAGGGGGTTCATTGTGGGTAGGGGTCCAATGGTGGGTACAAAAGTGGGTCTGAGTGGGCCTCATAGTGGGTAGGCTTAATATCCAATAAACTTACAATTAATATCCAATTGCAAAACACTTTTATCTATAAAGTACACAAACTAGCAAATCATGTGATGCCACATCGGCACACATATAATACATAACTTAGTGACCCACTATTGGTCTCACCTTTTTTTTGGACTGTTTTGGATACCTTGACAAAAAGCATGTTGATGTGGCATCATATTTGATGATGTGGCCTTGAAACCAATTTTTATAAGTAGGGGACTTGCCAAATAAGTCGTACAAATTTGGGAGTGATTTGAAATTTTTACAAAGCACTTTGAGAAGTGTGAAGTTAGGGTGGCCCACTATAGGCCCCTCTCCCTTATATTATTCTCAACCGTCATGAATTTTTGAGTAGTTGTTCATCGATCCCATAAACTTTAAATTTAAGACCTTTCATTTGTTGTTGATGAAACAATATTTGAAAAATTGAAACTCAATTTTTTTAATAACATTTATAATATGAATGCCCTTAGAATTCAAAGCATTGATCAATATATCTGTAATTAGCATAAGAATCACAAATGATTTGGTGCCCTAGAGAGATTGAACAAATTGTACATCGAGTTCTTGAAAAGCAGAAGACAATAGAAAATACAAATAAGAAAAAAATTCCTAGGAATCGAATTCTGAAGGAAAAGACATCTATGAAATTCAACTACTCAAGTGATAAATATACCCTTCATCACTTCTCATCATTTTAAACCATTTTGCATGGTTTTTATAATTGTTTATCGTAGTATATGATTTTTGACTGATATGACATTTTTATTGTTTTTTATTTTTCAATCATTACTAGGAATAAAATTTAATCTATTTCAAATTATTTATCATTTTAAATTATCAGTTCTTCCCTTAGGTTTAACTTTATGCCTCACAAATTTAACTGATTTTCTTTTTCATATCCACAAATTTGATTTATATGTTTGAATTTTAATTTTTGAGCTTTGGATTCAAGATGATCTTTCTCCGACTAGCTAATACGTGTTGAATTTTGGATCAATATTTTTGAATTTTGTGTCTAAGTCAAGTATAAAATGAAATCATCTCTATGTCATTATCTATCTATCAATCATCATTTGCAAATTTTTGCTAGATTATTTATGCATTCAAAGATTTGACCCACATGTTCAAACTTCAAATTTCTCTCTAGGTCCAAGCTAATCCCTTTCCCACTAGCCATTGTGTGTTGTGCCAAAGTTTTTGAATTGTGTGTGTAAGTTAAATATAAAAGGACATCATCCCTAGGTCATTATCCATCAATCATCGCTCTAATTATCATTCACCATTCCAAATCACTCAATGTTAGCATTGTGCTTCTCATAATCACTCTTGCCATTGTCATATCATTACACTATATCAACATATTTTGATTGCATTGCTTAGGAAGTTCTTTCCCAAAATTTACAGTGATAATAAAATGACTAAGACCTCTACAAATGAATTGGAGTACTAATATGACTACTTGATGGACTCAAAAAGTTTTTAAAAATGGCATGATTAAAATTGAGGACAAGGTCCTTATTTAAACTCATTCTATGGTAATTTTTTTTATTCTACTATCATAACCTGTGCACACAAGTTCATAAGAGAGAAAAACTATTAAGAAACACATTTTTTAATAGGTTAGATGAGTCCCTTGATAAAGACATTTCATATCTTAAGGACATGCAAGAGTAATCAATTTAGAGCAACTGTTGGAACAATTGAAATGAGAGGAAAAACAAAATTACTCTTGAATCAAATTTCTATGATTAACATCACAGTCAAAATCAATTGCATAGTATTTGCTTTAAAAAGCCAATATTCTCGTATAAAACAAGTTACGGGAATATAACTACCAAAACCAAATTTATTTAATAAATTAACAATAACATGTTAATTTATTTATTATTAATTAATCTATGTTAAACACTAATTGCTAACACCCCCTTTAATTGCTGACACCCCCTTTAGTGCTAACATAGGAGCCTTTTATTTTGTGCTATAACATATCGATGGTTGACCTTGGTTTTTGCCTGCACCTTCTAAATTGCCCCACTTTAATGAAAAAATTCTGAATTCAAACTAAAAACTCTCCGCTTGGCCAATCTAGTTAATCACTAATGGTGCTTATAATGCTCATGTCTTGGGACACAATTTTGCACACAGTAACTCCCACACTCCAGAAAATTGCTGTTACAAACTATCGGCCCCCTGATTTAAGTGTATCGCTTAACCAGTCCAATCCTTCAAATAAACCTTCACCTTTTAAAGCAAATGTCTTAGATATAGCCCATAGACGATTTTTTATTTTGTATAATTCAAGAGACTCGGTAACTGCAGCCTCATCAAGGGCACCTGGAAGATCCTGCTTGTTTGCATAAGTGGGTACAGCTGCTGCTTTCAGTTCCTCTTCCTCCAAAATAGAATGGAGTTCTTCTTTCGCTGTGACCAATCTATCAGTATCACTTGAATCGACCACATAGATAACAACTTGGGTGTTTGGAAAATAACACCGCTAATAGGGCCTGTATGATTGCAGAAGATCCATATAATTTGATAAAAAATAGGAAGCTACCTGAGATGGATACGACAACCCTGGAGAAGCTTATAGAAGAGGTTATCCCATGATGATCTTGACGGAATTCTCCATGCATAGGTAGTTGAAGTGGAACATTTTTTCCCAACAGGTGCAAGCTAAAATACCAGACTGTGTATTCCTATTTGGTGATAGGAATGGAAATACTTTTATTGAGTGGGGAAATTTTTATTATCACAGCAAAATTCAAGAACCGTGGCTCACAAATTGAAAATGACCCGCGATTATGACTGCAAGTTTCCTCGATCTGATGGCATGGATTAAATACTTCCCGATGCTCATAGAAGAAATACAATCTTAATAGATACGATCACAAGTATCCTTCATCTATATTCTATAATATACAAACCATTGGCAAATTTAATGGTTCAGGGCAACCAAATAGAAACTTATACAGGTTTTTGCAGGACAGCAATCGGAAAACCA
Organism: Sequoia sempervirens; assembly: GCA_007258455.2. Classification (NCBI taxonomy): domain Eukaryota; kingdom Viridiplantae; phylum Streptophyta; class Pinopsida; order Cupressales; family Cupressaceae; genus Sequoia; species Sequoia sempervirens. The sequence goes on along the minus strand of VDFB02120445.1, from coordinate 18,400 downwards.
AATATTCATTTTTGAAAATTTTAGTTGGTTTCTAACACCCAGATATAAACAGACCTCTGCAATAGATTGGGGGATATATAAATTTTAAATTTTAAATTTTTTGAAATGACAACAATGAATAGAGTGAAGTGATAAACCCGCTTTGATACCATATTGAAATGAGAAGAAAAACAAGATTACTCTGGAATCAAATTTCTGGCATTCACATCACACTCAAAATCAATTACATAGTATTGGCTTTAAAAATCCAATATTCTCATATAAAACAAGTTACGGGAATATAAACTGCATAAAATAATCATTGATGTGTTCATTAGATCCTTGGGCATGTTAATCTTAATACTTCAAATCCACAATCCTATAGAAAACACTCAATATCCAATATGGGGACATATATTGACCTAGATAAATAGGCAAGACTCATGATAAGCGATGACAAGAAATTAATTCCAATTCCAAATGATCTTAGATTTCTTCTATCATAGTCCTCAAACAATACCAAACATGAATATTAACTGAGAGTTCCAAAAAATTGAACATCAACACAACAAACTTAAACCACCAAAATCAATACTCAACCCATGCAATGGAATTTTAAATTTCCAAAAATTCTACACAAATTGACCCATGACTAAAAAGGTTTATATTTTGCAAACAAAACACAAAGACACTATATAGGAGCGAATTTGCACCCCTTGTGTAAATTCCCCTTTTGCATCCCCTCACCTTAGAAAATCAAACCCGAATGCAAAATTACACATCACCCATCTGCTTGGCATCCACTTGGCGCTTGTCTTTTGTGTCAGTGGGGGAATTTTTGTTAGGGATGCAAGCATAGCGTGCAAACGTATGCATGGTAGGCTGCCATCCCTGATAGATTCCTACCCCTAGAGTCTGCAAGGATGTTACGTTCTCCATTGGGCGTGAAGTGTAATGCCTCTGTGTCGACCAACCAACCTGAAAATGACTCTTTTCGTCCTAATCTCTCTTCAAATGCATAATTTTCACTATCACTTCATCTTCTTCATAATTCTAGACATTCACTTGATCTTTCTTAGCAATACATAGCATTTTTCTTGAGCAATTCCATCGATCTTGCTGCACTTTTGCCACCATTGGACTTGTGACTTGGTGTCCTAAAGGATTGCTTCTTTGTTGTTGCGACAATGTAGACCTTATCGAGTTCGCATCCTCCTCTACATGCTTGAGGGAACCTCGATTGGGAAGGTGATATAGCTTGTTGACTTACGTAGCAAAGTGCTTTTGTGATTTTTTGGTTTCTTTCCATTACTTCCTTTATTGCATTTTCTATCTTGTGGTTTTCCTAGTTGTCCATGGAGGTGGAAACACCAAACGCCTATACAACTCAACATTTTTCCTTCCTGGCTATGTGCAAGTGTATGAGTGCGTGGAGCTTGCTAGTGAATTGGACTCTCAGTGAGTTGGAGTTCGTAACCCTAGTTTTTATTATCTCTTTTATCATATTCACAATTATTTCTTGTTATGACCTTTTCACACATGACCCCATTGCAAATGGGGACCCCCTAATTTTTGCTTCATTCAGGTCTTTTGGCTTTACTTTTGGGTCGTTTTGTTGTTGTCTCTCTTTTGTTCCATTTGTATTTCCAAGGATGTGCCCGTCTCTGAGATTAAACTTGAAATTTTAGCTAAATCTGAGAAATTAGGGTTTGCTTTCTTCATGCTAGTTTGAGGCTGATTTGAGTAAGCAAATTGAAATATGAGCTTGACACTGCGTCTGGAGCACCTTAAAATTTTTGTCTACAAAATTTGAGCCAGATCTGACAACTTTCTATTTTTAGCAAATATCACCTTCATAAGCAGATTTTAGGGTTTCCAGGTGAAGTTTTTCAGTGCATGTCTGGAGAATATTTCTGGGTTTTATGAGACTTATGCAATGGTATAATATGCAAGATGAGATGATATCTTTCAACACTCAGGCTTTAGAGACTATTTTTAGGGTTTGCATGTAACATACAAATCAGGATCAAAGGCTATTTTTAGGGTTTGCAGGCAGGGCTTTTCAGCGCATGTCAAGTTATTCTTTATGGGTTTTTCAAGAGCTACACAATGAGATGACAAGCAAGTAGGATGATCACTTTTCAGGTACTTACTATTTTTAGTAGGATCACTTCGGCAACTACCCAACACTTCAGAATCACGAATACAATGACATGCAACAGAAATGGGATCAAACAAAGATAATTCGAGCAACATGCAAGTTATATTAGGGTTTCTAGCTTCAGGACCCAAAATGAGGGGTCAAACGCCAGAATCTCCAAAAACTGGTGTATCCCATTGCAATCGGTATCTTTCAAGCTATCTACTAGTAAAATTTGAAGGCAATCTGAGCACTTACTATTTATAGTAAGTCACTCTAGGAATAGGCTATAAATAATAAGTTTGCATAAGACACCAGTGTGAACAGGTCAATCAACCCATGAGGATCATGTCAGTCAGATTTCAAGTTAAACAGAGTTGTAGAAGCCCTGAAACTAGGCAATTACTATAAATAGTAAATCACCTCCAGATACATGCTATAAATAGTAGGTCGACACAAGATGGCAATGTGAATAGATCAACTAGATCATGAAGGTATTGTGGTGAAAATTTCAAGTCAATCCAGGCTTCAGAAGAGTGAAAACCAGAAACTTACTAAATATAGCAAACCAAGGCAAGCAAGCTAAAAAAACATCTAAGTCTGAGAAAATTCCTGTTGCCTAGTCTAAATGCGCCCATGTTGGATGGTAGGCTAAAGGATGAAAAAATTTCAATTGTAAATTCCTGCTCAGCCCCCTAGATGCACCCTCAACTTGATGGAGATGATAAAAAAAACTTCAAGTCTTGATGATATTCATTCACCCTGTATGAAATGCGCCCAAGATGAGATTGGCAAAAAGATGAAAAAGTTTCTAAGTATGTGAAACTTCCTACTTGACCCCTCAAATGCACCCAAGGAGAGAGGAGGTGATGAAAAAATTTCAAGTCTTGAAGAATTCCTCCTTGACCCATGAAATGCGCCCAAGTCATCTAGTTATGGATGGACATGAAAAAAGTTTCTAAGTCATGTTGAGTTCCTGCAGGACCCCCTAGATGCACCCATGATTGGGGATGAATGAGAAAAAGTTTCTAAGTGTCAAGAATTCCTCCATGACCCTCCAAATGCACCCATCTCCAAGAGGTGTGAAGAAGAAAGAGCTAAGGCATTGTTAATTCCTGCAGAGGGTCCCAAATGTGCCCAAGTTAGAGGTGGCTATAGGAAATGTGTTAAGTGGTGTTGTTAATTCCTCCTCAACATGTCAAATGTGCCAAAGGATGTTGAAGGTGGTGGATTTTTTTAAAAAGATGTTCTAAGTATTGTTAAGTCCTCCTAGCCCCCCTAAATGCACCCTCATCAAGTCAAGGTGAGAAAAGGTTGTTAAGTGAAAAAATTTCCTCCCCCACCCCTCATATGTGCCCAAAGTGGAGTTGTGTAAGTTGAAAGTTTGCTAAGTATGGGAAAATTCCCCCTCATCTAGAGATATGCATCCAAGTTGGAGGAGAAACAAGAAAATTCCTAAGGCATTATAAATTCCTCCTTGATGCCTCAAATGTACCCAAACTTGTTGAAGGGGGTGACTTTTAAAAGTTGCTAAGTATGTTGAATTCCTCCACCACTAGCTAAATGCACCCATATTGAAGTTGATGGGCTAGCATAAAAAATTACAAGTGTCAAAAAAATTCCTCCTCTATACTTGAAATGTGCCCATGATTGGAGATGGATGGGAGAGAATTCATCTAAGGCAAAAATTGAAATTTCTTCTAGACCTCTCATATGCGCCCATGCTCATGGAAATGATAAAAATTTTCTAAGTGTTGAAATCTCTCCTCCCCTAGAGGAATACGCCCAAGCTTGAAAGAGGATGATAAAATTTACTAAGGCATGCACAAATTGGCTAAGAAGGAGTCAAAATGCACCAACTCCATGGAGTTGAATAAAAAATTGTCCAAGGCAAAGCAAGAGAAAAAAATACGCCCAAAGAGGAAGAGTAAAGATGAACTTTGATGATGAATTTTTATTTTTTTCAAAGGTATAAATTGCAAAAATTAAATGTTCCCCTTCATAGTGATGCACATGAATTTTGCATTTTTTTAGGGGAATTTTCTTCTGGGTACTGGATATCTTCATCGAAGAGATGTTTTGAAATCCTTGACGCCCTTCCGGAGACTTTAAGATGGAGATTTTACTTGGGCATTTGGTTGATGAAATTTTCTAGAGGAAATAAATTATTTCTAAGGCAAATGGGCTGGAAATTTGGCTAAGGAAAAAAGAGGGTATCATGTTGGTTGGAAAATATTCTAAGGTAGAGAGAAATCAAACAACACCCTCTAAACGCGCTGTCATGATTAATAAAAGTTTCTAAGGCATAAAAAATGAGCATCGAGGAGGATACATGGTCAAAGTATGCCTATGATAAAAGAGTATGAAGAAGGAAAAGTTTACTAGAGAAAAGTGATGAACTCTTTTAGATCTAGAGATCAATCGAACACTAGAGATCAAAACATGGATATCAGGTGAGTAAAGTGGATTTATATTATAAAATTTTTTGATGCTATTCTTTTGTTTGCAGGATGAACGTTAGGACCAAGGTAGGAGGACTTGAAGTAATGGAGCAAATACTTCAGGACAATATTGCAACTGTAGGATGAAATAAAGTTACGTGTTTCAAGCCCCTCCATGATGTCTCACTTGCATACAAACCATGAAGCGAGATGTTATCAGAAATAGCTAAGTGTTGGAATTTCTCCTCAAAGACCCAATATGCACCCAACACAGTTAGGCGAGTGGCAAGCAGGAATGATTGAATCCAAGAAATTCTTTCAACTTTAGAATGAGGGAAAAGATGAAGGCTCAGGCATTGAATAGTGACAACTAAGAAGAAGATCATCCTCAAGCACTAAAATGCCCTCAAGACTAAGGAAGAATTTGAAGCCATGATAATTAGACTCATCCAATTTGCAGTCAAGAAGAGGAACAAGAACAATGCGAATGCATCTATGGACAAGAATATTTTAGAGGACGGTGGACATTAATTGTTCATTTATTACTCCACTCCTCTTTTTAGGGTTAGGACTGGAGTGGAACAATTTGGGCCATCCATTTGATTGTAATTTGAGCCATCCATTGGACTTCGTCTGCTATAAAAGGGGCATCCCCCCTCATTTGTACCTCATTAGATTAAGCTTGGAGATAGGAATATAGAGAGACAACTTAGAGATAGCTTAGTATAGATTGATAGAGTAGTTTGAAGAAGGAAAGTTTTTCCTTTGAAAACTTTGTAAGAAATTGTTATGAACACTCTCTCAATAAAAAGTGTTTTTATTGATGATGATCTCATCTTTTGTTGTGAGTAGCTAGCAAGGTTTCTTCATCCTTCTAATTCAAGTACTATCTTAAAGTAGGGTAAATTTCATTTCATGCAAGTAGATAGTAATAATAGAATGTGGTGTTTGATCTAAGCAAGCTTCCCTTATCCATACCACTAACTGGAAATGTTGTGGACATAACTTCAATCACAGTTTGAATGATGGTATGCATCGTTGTGATGGTATCTTCCTGTCAAGTGGTGGTTTGAATATCTTTAGTCACCTCCCATGAAGATTGCACCAACTCCGCGAAAGCTGTCCGACATGAGGCAAAGCGAAGTCTGGTTGAAGTTTGTTGAGGTTGAGCTCCATATCTTGCATTTAGGATAGAATTTAGACACTCTAAACCCTGCACCCCTTTTAAATTCAGTACTTTTTGGTTAGTTTAGGAAACAAGAGCTTTATAGACAAAACTTTTGAGCATTCAAATTCGTTTCCCTACTGTTGAACAATTTTGTAAGTCCCCTTGAAATACCAACAAATCACATCGAGCCAACTAAGACTACCCACTACATGAAGGAACCTTTGAGTTGAATGCATGATCTTTCTAGAAATCTTAGCATGCAGGAGATTTTGTTCAAGAGAGGATAGAGTCGCCATTGGTAACTTTATTCTATGTTGGTTTGATCACGAAAAACACATCAACATTTCTCATACTTATTATTTTGTTTAGTTTGTTAAATCTCATTAGCTAGACTGTTAGTAGGTTTCCTAGTTTTTCTCACTGTATTTCACACTTTTGGGTGTATAGACGCCAATGCACCAGAGAGATGCTAGTGTGCCACATTGTCATCCTTGATCTGCACTGCCATCCTTGGCCAGAGAGCTATTTGAGTTGTAGTTCGAATTCCAGAAACTGACTTGTCTAGTCTTGTTCAAGTTTTTGGATCTATAGAGTGACAAAAGCACTTGAGAGTGCTCTTCATTCTCTATCCTTGACCCAAACACCCACTTAGCTTGAGGTAATATAGGGAAGCCCTCTGCTCTTGGCTCTCCGTGACCTAGAGCTTTGGTGTCGTTGGCCCCTTACCTTATAGACACAACAAGGAATAAAAAGAACAGAGACTAATCTATGTCAAGAAATTTGAGAGCTTCTCTAAGCTCACAACAACTTCACCATATATGTATTGGCATGCATCTAGCAGGCTGTGCTTAGCACAACAACAGTACAAATATTTTGCAACACCATACAAAGGGAATTACATTGAAACTTTTAAAATGTGCAAGACAATTAATCTTTTGTCATCTATACAAATTCTAAAAGCTGCCAGTGAAGATAACTTCCTGCGCCCTCCTAATACCTTTTCTCCATTACACCATCAACTTCCCTTCAGCCTTTCTCTATGCTGCAATTTTTTTTGTTTTTTTTTTCAGTTGCATTGTATTACCATTTCTTTCCCCCCTATCTTTTACTTGCAACTGAAGCTTATAACCTTTTTTTCCCCTCCTATTCAAGCCCGTGAAGGTTTATTTTGTTTTTTACATATGTCAACTTCCTCTTTCCACCATGAGTTGTCAAGGTTTTAATTTGCATATATTTAAATCTGCCTTCACAATCGCCAAATCCATAACTAAATTCTATAACTTCCTTATTCATGGGTATGAGCCTGTGTTTTCTTATTTTTTTGAAATGTTTTTATTTTTCCATGCTCCCAATTCCCCAAGTAGGCATGGCCAACTAATACTTTATTTGGAGTGGTAATTTTGACCAAGCGTCAGTGCCTCACAAAGGGAAATTTGCCTACACTTCAACTTTAGTGTTGAGGTTCACACCAAACACCACACATTAATTACAAACTCCAACCAAAATTTGTAAACAAACACCAAATCACAAAACAAAAGGGAAACCAAAACTCTCCATAAGTCAATGCTCCTACATCAATAAGACTATGGTAACTAAGAGGCTAATTAGTAGGAGTGGTAGCTCCTCCAAATATTTAGCTCTAAAAACAAGGAGGGTGATCTCAGAGGTCAAATAAAATGATAAATGACATGAATAAGCCTTTAGCATGCCATGCCTTATGCTCACTAACACATTGAGTATTTGTCACTAAGTACCAGTCATGTTGGCCTACTAAGAAATAGACCTAAGGACATCTATTACAACAGATTAAAGAAGATTTGTGTATGCAACGAAAGATACAACATTGGTTATTTCCCATAATATGAATCCCATTAAACTTTGCATACAACATATGCAACCTAAAATCCACACAAGTATAACTCTCTAAATGTTTATCAGAAATTGGCTCTCAAATGGTTTGGAACAAATTATAATACTATTATAAATGTGGGCAAGACCTTAGTTAACTCTACTCCTACCAAGAGGATTTGTCTTTTATGTGATATTTATCTTTTTTCAATATTAAGATATGAATGTCTTCTTGCAATATCATTAATTTTTCATTACTTTGAACATAATAATTGACTTAGTTTACTAGTTAAAATCTATTAAATAAATTATATTCATTATATTGATGTGAAGACATGAATACCTTCTTGTAATATCTCTAATTTTTACTACTTTGAATAGCCATATCGTTTTAGCTAACAACCATTGAATAAATTATATTCATACTAGTATTAATTCATTTTTCTCAATAAAATTAATTTGGACGATGATTTGTGTCATGGTTTTCTCTTGTTTAGTGATGAAGGTTGTTGAAGAGTATTGTGAATTGTGTGATGAAGTACATGAAAAAGGTGCAATTGGAGGTTGCCAAACATACAGTGGGGCTTGATGAGGCAATAAAAGACTTTGAAAGAAGTGTATTTGATTCTCCCCATAAAGTACAAATTATGGGGATTGTTGGCATGGGAGGCTCTGGGAAAACAACACTTGTGACAGAAATATACAATAGAAAAATTTCTTGCATGGATAACCACAGTTTTCTTTTTGATGTTCGAGATGCAACATATAAAAGTGATTTGCATACAAAGTAGAAGAAACTTATGCAAGATATTGGTTTCAATGTACTTCCATTTGATAATGTACGAGAAGGGAAAGCAATCTTAAATTTTTTTCTAAGATCTTGTCACGTATTTATCATTTTGGATGATGTGGATCATGGAGATCAATTAGATGCTTTATTACCAGGAATTGAAAACTTCAGACATGACAGTTTAATTATTGTCACAAGTCGTGAATTAGGTGTCCTCAAGTCATGGGGAATCTCCTCCATATATCAAATGAAGGGATTGAATCTTAGACATGCTAGAGAGCTTTTATGTTGGCATGCTTTCCTTCAATCTTTTCCTCCAAATGAATTTCAAGATCTTTCTTGAAAAGTTTGTAAAAATTTGCAATGGATTACCCTTGTCTCTTAAAGTATATGGAGGACAACTTTATAAAAAGTCCAAGGAATATTGGGATTCTCAATTAAATAAAGTCTCGAGATTATTTCCAAGTGACATAAAAGAGAGGCTTAAAATAAGCTTTGATGAGGAGGAACAAGAGATATTCTTAGATATAGCTTGATTTTTCATAGGGGAAGAAAGGCATCTGGCTATTGCAGTGTGGGAAGGGTCAGGATGGAGTGGGGTACTATTGTGACCTTTTCACACATCGCCCCATTCAAAATGGGGACCCCCTAATTTTTGCTCCATTCTGGTCTTTTGGCTTTGGTTTTTGTCTCTCTCTCTTTTTGTCTCTTTTTTGTTGTTTGCCTTTCCGGAGTGTGCTCATTTGTGAGCTTAAATGTCAAATTTTGGCCAAGTCTGTAGAATTAGGGTTTGTATTTCTCTGGCCCATCTGAGGTCAAATGAAGTGAATAAATTGGAATCTAACCTTGGTGTTGTAGTCAGTACGCTTCCAACAAGCTCCCAGATAAATTTTGTCAAATTCTGACAACTTACTATTTTTAGCAAGTGTGCAATTCAGGGCATTCCTTCAGCATTTTTGAAGTTTCAACAATTGCACTGCATCTAGAATACATCAAGCTACTCATCTACAAATTTTGAGCTGAAACAGACAATTGTCTATTTTTAGCAAGTTCAGTTTCCAGAGCAGATTTTAGGGTTTATATGCAGAGTTCTTCAATGCATGTCTAGAGATTCTTTCTGGGTTTTCAGAAACCTTTGCAATGATATAACATGCAAAATGAGGTGATGACTTTCAGAATTCAGCCTCCAGAGGCTATTTTTAGGGTTTGCATGTTTGGACATTCCTTGTGGGTTTTTCGAGGGCTTCACAATAGTGTAACATGTAAACCAGGATCAAAACTTTTTTAGGAGCCATATTCCAAGGCTATTTTTAGAGTTTGCATGTCAGAGTTTTCAGTGCATGTCGAGTGATTTCTTATGGGTTTTTCAAGAGCTACATAGTGGTGTTACATGCAAGGCAAGATGATAAGTTTTCAGGGACTTACTATTTTTAGCAGGTTCGTTCCAGCAGCTACCTGCACCATTAGAACCACAAACAGGGCGAAGTGCAATAGAAACGAGGTCAAATGAAGGTCATTTGATATACATGCAAGTCAAATTAGGGTTTACTTCAGGAGCCAAAAAGAGGGGTAAAATGTCAGAATTTTTGAAAACCGGTGTATCCCACTGCGATCAGCATCTTTCAAGCTATCCACCAATAAAATTTGAAGGCAATCGGAGCACTTACTATTTATAGTAAGGCATTCTAGAAACTGGCTAAAAATAGTAAATCAGTAGCAGGTGTCAGTGTGAACAGGCAAGTCATCTAATGAGGAGCACATCATTCAAATTTTAAGTCAAACAAAGCTGTGGAGGTCTCAGAAGCAGGCAGTTGCTATAAATAGTAAACCACCTTTAGAAATGGGCTAAACATAGTAGGTCAGCTTAGGATGGTAGTGTGAATAGACTAATTAGGTCATGAGGGTCTTGTAGTTAAAATTTCAAATCAATCTAAGCTTCAGAGATGTGAAAATCAGAGGACTTACTATATATATAGCAGGGCATGGACAAGCTGACAGAAGTAGGTGTGAAGAAAATTCTAAGTTAGGAGTTTCATCCTTCACCACATGTGAAATGCACCCACCTCCCAGGAAGAAGCTGGATGGATTTTCTAAGGCAAAGAATCTTATCCTGCAAGCCCCCTCAAATGTGCCCTCATCAAGTTGGCAGTTGACAAAAAAAAATGCTTAGTGTTGAAGTTCATCCTTCACCACCCCTCAAATGCACCCTCTTCAAGGATGAAAGTGTTAGGAAAATTCTAGGTGTTGAGATAAATCCTCCTACACATGCCAAATGCACCCATGCAAGGAGGAGTTGTTAAAAAATTTCTAAGTGATGGACTTAAATCCATTTGCCACTCCTAAATGTGCCTTCCTCAAAGTCAAGATGCTAAAAATTTCTAAGTCAAGGCATTCATCCTCCTGCATAGGCTAATGGCCTCCCTCTAGAATTCGACTTGGCTATAAGAGTTGAGAGTTTATTCATTTTTCTCCATCAGTTGAAATAGTACGACTTGAGCTCTGAGGTTGAGATTGCAGTACAAGTTTGTGATTGAGTATTGAAGAAATTTGATTTGAGGAAGAAGATTGTTTGAAGTTGAACATTGAAAAGTGTGAAATTTGAAGTCTGAAGTGGTTGAAGTAAAGTTGTCCGATTTTCTCATAGTGTAAAGTTGTTGAAGCTTGATTGAGAAACTTTCTAAGTGTTGAAAGTTTGAAATTGTTGGAGGAGAAGTTGAGGTTTGCAAATGAAATAAAATGTTGCAACTTCTCAAATTTTAAAAGTTGACTAGTAGCCCCATGTTATTTTATTTTTCTAAGTTAATTGTTGATGGTTGTTTATTATTTTGCAGGATGGCTAAAGTAGGAGCAATTGGCAAAGATAGTAATGTTGCATCCAGGCAGGCTGTCATCAAGAAGCTGAGCAAGCCTTTCTTGCCAGAGTCAAAATTCACTTCAAAGTTGAGCAAGTTGACTGATACAAATTTGGGCTATTTCAACATGGAGGCTTTTAAAAGTTGGATGATGGGAGTTGGAAGTCATCATCCTTCAATCACTTCGCACAACATTGTTCGAAGTGGGTTGTATGTAGCTGCTGGTTTCCCGCCAACTGTTCAGTGCCCAGAGCTAATGATGGAATGTGCTAACTGCTATGATCCTGATCACAGGTCTATTGTTTCACCAAATGGTCAAGTATTTTCCAACCTCACTCCTGCAGCTATTAGCGAAGCTTTTGGAATTCCATCGTACGATAGGATGATTTACAAGACAAGAGAGCGTGGTGAGTGAATGTATGCTTCAACATTTGAAAGATGTGTTGATATGATCAACACTTGTTGGATGAACAAACCCAAGCCCAAGCCCTCTCATACAAAGTTTCCAAAATAAATTATATCAGATGATTTGAAGCAGGAGTATTGTGACCTAATCATGATGCTTAGCAAAGTTGGAGGCTGCCCTCAAACATTTTTTTTGAGCCATGGATGTTCTATTACATCAAACTCATGCTGGAAGGAAAAGAGAACATCAAATGGGATATGATGATTAGTGATAACTTGCATGAGTAGCTCCTGAGTTTTTGGAGGACGAAGACATTTTACATGGGCTCCTACATTATTTACATGTTGGATCGTATGATGAAATATAGGGGAATATCTTACAAAGAGCTGGTTGGTTGTGGCTCTCATTAGTTCAAAATCCATGAGGCATGTCTGCAGCTACACCTGACGAGTACCTCCCATTACAAACAAGTCAATGATGCCTTCACCATGCACATAACGATATCACTTCAGCAAAGGACTCATCACAAGATCTCGAAGGAAGCTCAAGAATTGATTGAAAGGTTTGGGTGCTGGTTTATTCAGTTTCCAAAATTTTCTTACATTAGGCTGCAAGGTTTTTCTTCATACCCATATAGATTTCCTAAGTACCCAACCAATAGAATCTTGATGTTAGAGATATCTAGGCAACTTATTGTCTATGATAAGATTCAAAAGAGAAAGAAGAAGGGAGGAGTTGACTTCCTGATTGTCATGGGAAATCCAGACGAGGTGTGTCTTTCACTTCAGGAGCCCGAGAAGCTGAAAATGAGCTTCAATTCTTTCATTTTTCTTATCACACTAACATACAACATTATGACCCACACAACAATATCAGAAGAGTTCAAGCATAAGGAAAATATTGAGGATTATTGGGCTGGTGCATCAGATGAGACTGAAGTCAGGAAAATGATGTTCTCGAGGCTACCATTGAGTATGATCAGGGAGTGTGAAATCATTCCAGTACTGGACCAGGTGAACGAGCACCTGAATGTTCTCCATCTAGATTATGAGGCAATGAGAGATTCACCACTTACACTCCCAAATTGGTCAGAGCTAAAGATAGCTAATTTGGACACACTGTGTATCCCAGTCATGACTTTCACCAGAGCATGGGTTGAAAGGCATGTGAGTAGATTGAAGAGTAGGTCAATTCCTTTAACTTACAAATTGATGGGAGATCATAGGACACCCACTACTAATAGGAAGAAATAGATTACTCGAGGTCTAAAATATCAAAGGAAGGAGCTAGTTCAAGCAGAGCCAGTTTAGCCAGAGCCTCCAAGAGTTGTGTTAGAGTCACCCATGACATTGGAGACACATTCTCCAAGCATACAAGAGGCCTCACTTTTTGTTGATCAGAGGAATGCAATGAATCAAGAGTAGGAGTTACATGAGGAAAATCAGCCACCAAGGAGAGAATCAATTGGTCAGAGTGTCAATGTACCTACCAGAGATGATCAGTAGGAGGAAGATGAAGAGACTACTACTAACACTTGCTTTCAGCATGAGTTAGAGATCACTTTAGAGGATGATGCAATTTTAGGAGATACTTAGCCACTAGAGGCCAATGAGCCTTGCCAAAATGAAATTGAAGTAGAACAAGTCTGTGAGGAGGAAGCTAGAGAGGAGCAGCCATTTGACATACAGTACATAGTACCTGATTGTCTTAGGGATAGAATGAGAAGGAGCCCTAGTGAAGAGGTTGATCCAGCAGTTGAAATGGAGGAGTTTTTTTGAAGATCTCAACTGATAAGGATGGCTCTCGCACCCTTCATGTATGCCATGAGTTGACTGTGATCGAGATGAAGCAGTGCCATAGAATTATGTGATCACAACCATGGAGTTAGGTTGTCCTACAGGAGCACAAATTATTGAGGAGTGTGATAAATCCTATCAAGCGCTTAAGGACAGATTGCTCAGGACTGAGGGAAAGTACAAGAAGTTGAAGAAGGAACATAAAACATTGATAGGATAATGCATCACTTGTATCGTCCTTGTAGGCAGGAGATTCTGACAATAGAGGTTCCAGCCGAGTTATCTAGAGAATTAGTCAGTGGTTTGGAGGATTTGAGGAAGATGGCATAGGAGGCAGATAAATGGGTTACAGGTGTTCATGTCGAGACAAAGAAGTTCATGGAAGACCTTGCCCATGCTTACCAGTAGGCTTCCATCATTATGGCATGGATGGAGGCAGTTGATCAAGCCTAAGGTGATGCTCATGTTTATCAGAGCAAAATTATTCAGCGTCTGGAGGCATTGATGCATACTCCCTTATAGATGTTGATTGATGAAGGAGTCATTCAGGAGGGTGATAGGTACAATTTTGCTGGATGGTACTCTTTAGTGGTCACAGGGCGTTGATTCTTTGATGCAGCACAGGCAGATTCAGCTAGAGTCAGGAAGGCCATGATGAACATCATTGATGGAGTCCAGAACACCTTAGAGGCAATCTTTGCTAGACGGTTGAATCCTGATGAGGTGACTACTGATGGATTGAGGAGTAGGCTACCACCTTTCTTTTTAGAGGTGAAGACCTTTGTGCAAGATGACTTTGAGAATATCTTGACTTTCTCCAACTTGATTCAGAATACACAGTATGCTTTGGTTGCTTGGAGAAAATCTTGCACACAACATGGACAGTTAGTCACAGTGTTAGAATTTCAGTTGGATCATATTCCACTTATCTCAGTTCAGGAGGTCGAGGTTGTGTTTGCCAGGTTCATTGATTTTGAAGCCAAGGAGAAAGAGAACAGGAATGCACTTTTGGATGATGACCTTCTAGAAGATTGATTGTGGGCATAAATTGCCTTTACTATTTTGGGAGTGAGTGGGAATCTTTGATTCATTTATTGTACCACTCCCCATTCTAGAAATTTTTAGGGTTAGGGCTGAGGTGGCTCAATCTAAGCCATTCATTTGATTGTAATCTGAGTTGTCCATTGGATTGGGCTATCTATAAAAGGGGAAGTCCCCCTCAATTGTACTCATTAGAGTAGAGATTAGAGAAGACATTAGAGAGTAGATATTTTGTTAGAGTAGAGAGATAGTTTGATAGCTTAGCATAGTTTGGAGAAGAAGGAAAGTTTTCCTTTGAAAACTTTTGTAAGAGATTGTTGTGAAAATTTTCATAATAAAATATCTTTCATTGATGGTGAAATTCATCTTTGTTATGAACAACTAGCGAGGTTTCTTCATCCCTTCTACTCCAAGTAGCGTAAAGTAGCTTAAAGTAGTGTAGTGTTCATTTTATGCAAGTAGATATTAGTTGTTGATTTGTTGTGTCGATCGAGGCAACTTCGTTTTAGTCCATACCACTAGTGGCTTGCTGACAGCAAGTTTTCTTTGTATGGTCAATTGGAGCATTTTATAAGCCTAACTTCAATTGTAATTCATATCTTGGTATGCATCGTCTTGATGGTATCTTGATGTCAGATTGTAACTTGAAAATTTCTTGCCATTCCTTTGAAGATTGCACCAACTTTGTGTAAGTTGTCCAATGTGAGGCGGAGCAGAGTTTGGTTGAAGCTTGCTGAAATTGATCCCACATCCCGTCCTTAGATAGACTATAAATTTTCTAATCCTTGTAGCCATTCAATTCAGTTTATTTCTAGTTAGTTTTAGGAAAATGTACCCCATCGCTAAATCATCCACAACATACAAAAATCCCCTTCCAATCATCCATCTGTTGTCAACTACAAGCCTTATAAACAATTGTGTAAGTCCCCTCGTGTAAACAACATATCACAATGAACTGACTAAGGGTATTCCAAAGCATTTCGGAACCTTGGAGTTGAACGTGTGATCTTTCTAGCAATCTTAGCACACGGGATTCTTTGATCAAGAGAGAATGGAGTAGCCTTCAGATTACTTTGTTCTGCTGATTGGTGCGGTCACAAAAATCACATCAACAGGTACACAGTTGGGAATTGCTTGAGAGTAAGTGTCTGGTTGAGGTTGATGACAATAACTAGATCAAAATGCATGATCACCTTAGGGATTTGGGAAAAGAAATTGCAGAGGGGAAGTCACCCTACTGTGTTTGGTCACCACAGCAAATCATGGACATTCAGAAATAGGCCATGGTGAGATTAATATCTTCTTTTCTATGCTAATAGTACTTAGTATTGAAACCTTGTCTGTTTGTTCATATACCATGTTAATTGTTTTGTAAGCTTTTGATTCTTCAATTTCCATTCAAAAGAAAAGAGTGCTGATTCGAGAGATTAAAGTGGCAACAGATGAGTTTTATGGAAAGAGTTCATCCCATCATAATACACCTTTTGAAGAGTGTATGGAAATTGTGAGAGGCTCTACTACAAGGTTTGAGCGTCTTGCACCTTCTATCTTCATTGTTAAAGAGAATTATTTTACCCAAGAATTCGCGACACTATCACCAGGGTTTGTCTGGTTGCGATGGGTTAACTTTCAATACAGAGCTCTTCCATCATTGCTTTCATTTAAGAATTTAAAAGTTTTAGAACTACCTGATGCTCACTACTTAGAAGAATTGTGGAATGACACTGCCGATGCAAGTATTTTTCTTTCCTTTATCAATATTAATAGAATTGTATGTGTGATAGGTTGAATGTGAGTGTTAGAAAGCAAGCAACAAGTAAAAGAGTGCAAATAAAAGCTAAAACAACTTACACCTCAAGATTAGCCTAAGTTGGAAACAAAACAAGATAAAAAGCAACGAATGGAACCTTATACCTTGTTTCGAATCGATCCTTTGGTTGGCCCTTTGATCTTTGATGTGTATGCTCCTTGGATGGAAAGTAGATGTAAGCTAAATGATGTTGTGAGGATGAGTGCAAGTAGATGAAAACAAGAAAATGGCTAAGTATAAGTTGAGAATCAAAATTGCAAGAGTTTGGCTAGCAAAATGATCTCCCCCAAAATGAGAGAAAAGAGGGGGTATTTATAGGATTTTTGAGAATTCCTAGGGGAAATGGAAGATCAAGATTGAGCCACCAAATATCAAGATGTAGGGCTAAGGTGAGTTGAGAACTCACAAGCCCTCACATCTTGACATGTGGCATGTGATTTAGCCCTAAAAGGTGAAGTGGACATGAGGTGGAAGGAGAAGACATGATATGGAGGGGGGTACAAAGTACCTTGGGATTGGATAAGATCTCCTCATAAAGGAGGTCCTTGTCCCCATGTGGGTGAGAGGACATGTGAGGAATTAAAAATTCCTCAAAATATTTTCATGGGGAGATGGGAAAGAATAAAGAATAAGTGAAGGACATGTGGGGAGAAGTGAAGGAATTAAAAATTCCTTTTGGGTGCCTTGGGGGATTAAAAGGTGAATTAAAAATTCACATGGGGAAGTGGAGTGCCTTGCCCAAAAGGAGAAATCCTTTAATAAGGTTGACTCAAGGACATATGCCATAAATAGGATGAGGATTAGGTTAGGCTAATCAAACGATTAAGGTTGTGCAAGTACTCAGTTAGATGGACTAATGGCTCATTAGAAGCAAGTGAGAAATTATGGAGGATGTGACTTTAATGATGATTAAGGGTGTGCACATGCTAACCCTGGTTAATTAGAAGAAGATGAAGTAATTAAAATGGATTAGGGACCAACTTGCAAAAGTTGGAGGATGTGACCATGAGAGAGAAAAGATGAATTAAAAATGAGTTTTAATTTAAAAGGGGAATATGACCAAATTAAATAAAAGAGTATATTTATTTAATTTAGAGTAGGAAGAGGGGTAAAGTATTAAATTAAATACTTTAGGACCTTTGTGCAAGATGAAGGGTATCAATTAAACAATTGGTTTAATTAATATTGATGAAGGGGATGAGCAACTGGATGAATAAAGAGACGTGTTTGATCATATGGCAGTGATCAAATTGGATGTCTACATTTTGCCCCTCTTCGAAATACTATTAGAATAATAGGGTTTCGAAGAAAAATAGAATGCAGATGACTCTGTAGAGGAAGAGACCAAGAAAAGAGATGCCCCAGCATGGGAGAGTGCACGTGAGCTGCCCTGAATGAAGGGAATGCAGAGAGGATTCCCTATCATGGGAGAGTGCACGTGCGCTGCCCTGAACGAAGGGAATGCGGAGAGGATGACCCCTCGAGAAGGGGGACGGGGGAGGAAAAGGGAGCCCCGGTCAACTTCTCGAAAGTATGGAGTGGTACATGTTGTTGGAAAGAGCATGGAAAAATGAGAAGAACGACGCTTGAACGGAGTCAATCAGACAAACGGTGTGCAAATGGCAGCCCTGAGAAGGAAGAGGTGGGATGAATTAATTGGAGGAATTTTTTTGGTTAAAAAAGTAAAAAAAAAGACCCTAAGGTAAAAAAGGAGGGAAAGTGAAAAGGGATAAAAGGTAAATGTTGAATTACCTTGGGCTCATTGTGACAGCTGGCAAGTTGAGAAGGAGGAGAGGAAGAAAAGGAGGCGAGTGAGATTAGACACCATGCCGGAGTACGACAGTGACGTCATCCACCGGTCGGACGAGAGACATATATTTTTCACCCACCGTGCCGTATCCCACCAAGTTAGCTCAAAAACCGAACTTTGTTTTTTTTAGTCATTTATGCACGTGTTTTCGAAAAACAAAAACATGGGTTTTGTTCGGGGCGTCGAAAGGACAAATGGGTAGGAAATTTTTTTTGGATAAGTGTCTCGGGTTGTGTGCCAAAGGAGGGGGAAGGCCCACGGTCCACGACTCAGTCCTCCACCGCGGGCGGACCAGTCCACCACCGCAGTGGCGGGTCCG
>VDFB02120444.1:0-23311 GCA_007258455.2 Sequoia sempervirens | reverse complement strand
TTTGCAAACCTAGTTGCATGTACCTTTCTGTTCTCCTAAGTGCTGCTGTGAAGTTCAAAGGGCTGTGAGGCTTTGTCTTTCTTAGACCAACCGTCAATCTCTCCCACCTTGCCTCAATCCTGGAAGAGGCGAGTTTCCAAAATATATATTTCTGCTCTTTGAACTCACTGTATACCTGTTGTCTGATGTCAAGAAATTTCTCTTTCCTGAGGGTGATTCGATCCATAAGTAACTTTAAGCCAGGTTCTTAAAACTGTGCGTGGGTCTGAACTCTCAGCTTTTAGAAGAATATGTTCATCTCTTTCTGCTTCTTCATATGTTTCCAATTGTCTCCCATAATTGACCTCATTTGCAGCCCAAGACATAAGTGCCCTTAGATGGATATCACCTATATAAAGGAGTGGGTTCCATTTAGTTTCTGCAGGAATTAAATAACCATGTAAATAAAGTTCACACATGGAGTTTTTCAACCAATTAGGGGCCACTTCATAGGCATCATAGAATTCCTTGGCTATTTCAATATCGGGATCCAAATTTCTAGAGATCCTCATTAGTTTAAACCAAAGAAACTGTTCCTTGAGGCACATTGCATATAATTTGGGTGGCGGCCTACACTCCATTATTTTTCCAGTTATTTCCATCATTTCATCCATTTTCTTCTGCATATCTTAAATTTCTTGCTTTTTCCTTTCAATTTCCCTTTGTAGCTTTTTCTTTTCCTCATCCCATAAACTTTGCTGGACTTCAGTTTTGGCGAAATGGCGAAAACATAAAGTTTGGAATGACACAGGATTCCAATTGACTTTTAGAAATTCCAAGTATGCAATTAGTAGAGTCCTTTTGTACACAACTAAATCTGTGCAAAATTTAGTGGGCAATGGATTATCATAGGGTATTTCATGTAGTTCAAGCACACCTTCTTGCTGTAGGACAAAATCCTCTTGCTGCAGGATGAAGTCCTGTTGCTGCATGGGAGAAGATTGTTCTTCCTCGGAAATTTTCTCAACCGCACAAGCTAAGTCATCCAGACTTAGCATTTTCCCCTTATCAACATTACTGGGTTGTGCTACCTCAGGAACAACAGAGGAGCTTTGTGGAACATTTGCAGACATACCCAAGGAGTTATTATGACTTGATTCAGCAGAGTCCTCCAATATTATGACAGTTTCTGTTTGAATGGAGGTTGTAGTAGGCTTAAACTATTTTCTCAATGAACTCCTTCTTGGTAGTTTTGCATAAGGAGCAGTAGCAAAGGATGCTTCCTTAGTAGTCCCCTTCCTAGCTGGTCTTGAAGATCTAGACTTGGCAGGGGAAGAAGATATTGGAGTATTAACGGGTGTTGCTGCAGGAGAGACAGAGACAGGCGAAGACCCCGCAAGAGAGGATGAAGCAAAAATTTTTTGTCTTTGAGTATGTGGGTCCGACTCAGGAGTCTGCCCTACCCATGATGACTCACCTACAATTGTCTTTCCTTTTTCTCTCCTAGCGGCAGACTTTGTTTGCACACCAGTAGAGGACATTGGTATAGAAGTTGCAGGACTGAGCATTGCAGGAGCAACAGACTCTTTCTTTGTTTCTGTACTTGTGGACTCAATTCTCATTTTCTTTCTTCTAGGCTGCACAGGTGGTGCCCTAGGGGGTTCGGGTGGTTGAAGACATTTTTGGGCAACAAACTCATTCCATGAAAGAGGTGAAACATCCCTTAAATATCGCTCAGTCAAAAGTTTTATTAGGGCATGATGTGTGATGATTTTACTCCTTTGCCTCTGTAGCACTACTTTGCAAAAGGTTTATCAAGAAATTCAGAACATTCACTACTAGTCCATGTCTCATATGACTTAACAATTTGAAATGATATGAATGTAGGTAAGAGAAGCGCCCTTCACAAGTTAAATACCTGATAATAAAGATGGCATATTCAGAGTATGGATAAGGCAGGGACATTCTTTTGCACCCTTGCTTTGAGATTTCCAAAGGCCCATCAGCTGGTAGGATAAAATCTGCCCTAGCAGAGACAACATCCCTTCCAACAGGAAAATTTTCACCAACTGCTAGTAATCCAGTAACTTTTGCAATTCTTTCCTCTTTCACAGCCACTGCCAAGCCCCATACCATAGCCTCATTTTCTGAAAATGTTCTTAAGAATTCGCCCAAAGCCTCTTCATCAAAAGAATCAATTCTCAAGAAATAATTTAACCATCCACAATTGATGAATGCTTGCATTAACTAAGGATCCTGTGTCAACGACTCATGAGCCACAGGCTCGTGCCTCACCAATTGGCCACCCATGATCAAAAACCCTTAAAACAAAAACTCAGATTGATGCTGAAAGCTTGCAAAAGACTCTTCTTCCTTACTGCACTTCCTTTTCCTTACCAAGAATAACAACTAGACATTTGCATAAAATAATTTTAATAACTACTTAAACTAAGTAGTTAGCTTGTTCTTAGGATATGGCTTCGCAATCATACTTTAGAAAGTACAAGAACATAACTATTTTGGAAAACATAAATTTGGCACAGGAAAATTTCAAATTAGAATACCCCTGCCCCCTACTTAGCATTTGACATGTGTCCTCACATGTGCAGGGTGATAAGTTTAAAGCGTGCAATTATGACTGATATATACATTACAATAAATGAATAAACAGAAAGAATAAATTATGCGATAATAAAAAGATTTCGCATACCTTGAAGGTTTTTGTTGATAAAATAGATAGCATGCTCAATTGAATTTTCTTTTTGGGCTAAGACTGCCCCTATGCCAAAATCAGAAGCATCTACATGTATATGAAAAGGCAGAGTCCATTTTGGACCTTGAAGAACAGGGGCTTTAGTAAGCAAGTCCTTTAGCTACAGGAAAGATTTTTCACAGGCCTCTGTCCAATCGAATGCAGAATCCTTAGTTAATAAGGCATATAGTGGACTGGCAATTTTGCTGAAATCTTTTATAAACCTTGTATAATACCCTGCATGGCCAAGGAAGCTTCTAACATCCTTTTGTTTTGTAGGAGTTTGTAAATTCATAATAACTTCAATTTTAGCAGGGTCAACCTAAATTCCATCCTTGGAGAGATGATGGCCTAGAACAATACCCTCTTGCATCATCATAAAGCACTTTTCACTGTTCAGAGACAAATTTTTCTCTCTACACCTTTCCAATACTTTTTCTAAATTCACCAGTGCTTCTTCAAATGTAACCCCACAGGTAGTGAAGTCATCCATATAAATTTCCATACAGTCATGAGATATATCAGCAAAAAAACTAATTACTGCTCTCTGAAATGTTGTTGGCGCATTGCATAGACCAAAAGGAAAGACTAAGTAAGCAAATGTTCCCCATGGATAGGTAAAAGTGGTCTTATCTTGATCTTCAGGGGCAATTTTTATCTGATTGTATCCACTGTATCCATCCAAGAAGGAGAAATAGCTTTTACCAGACAATGAGTCTAGCACTTGGTCTACAAACGGCAGTGGAAAGTGATCTTTTTTAGTGGCAGTGTTCAACTCTCTGTAATCTACACACACTCTCCATTTTCCACCTTTCTTAGGGACAATAACTAATGGAGAGACCCACTAACTGTCAGAGATTGGGTAGATAAAACCAACATCAAGCAACTTTTGAAGCTCATTCTTAACTATTTCTCTGAGTGCTGAATTTATTCTTCTTTGAGGCTGCCTAATTGGTAAATAGTCTTCTTTGATATAGATCCTATGAGTAAAAATTCGAGGATCTATTCCTTTCATGTCATCATATTCCCATGCAAAAGCTTTATGCTGATCTTGCAACATTTTGAGTAGGACAACCTATTGAGATTGTGACAGCTTGCTATTGATATTCAAACAGTGACCTAGAGACAATTTTATCTGCTTAGTGAGATCACTCATAGAATCTATAGGTGATGTTTGTACCTCTTGTGGAAGCAAGTTATGAAAAATGGCAAGAAATTTAGGCAGCAAACTCTTAGAATTCAGTTGCTGTAGGAAATATTGTAGATGACCACTATTTGGATCAGATGAACTACCCGTATCAGAGTTAGACTATAGAATTTGAAAAAGCAAGGCATCCTCATTCTGAAGTTGTGAGAATGGATTAGTCTAGAGCATCATTAATTGAACCAACGAATTGGCTTCTTCAGTTTCTTCCCCCACATCTGGCCAAACAGGTTGGGACAAATCTGGTTGAGGTCGAGCAGGCGGATACAAAGCCAATTTTTTTGTGGACTGTCCATCAGAAATAGTCATATCTCCATAATGAAATCCTATAAAAGCATCAGTAGTTACTAACCGTGGTCTACCTAGGATAACAGGGTATCCTCCTAAAGTTGCCTTAGTAGATAATATTGTAAAATCAGCTGGATACTCCCAAGATTCAAGAGTGACAATTACATCTTCCACCATTCCATCAGGTGTGACAGTGGAGCTATCAGCAAGTTGCAGGACTGTAGGTGTAGACCAAATGTTTAGGATGTTCAAGTAGTCCATAGTATGCTTGGTCATGACATTGATGGCAACACCAAGGTCAATCAAAACATTACTTACAATTTGGCCATTTATATGTATTTGAACTACAAGACTTCCAAGGTCAGTGTACTTTGGAATGACTACATTTCCCAACATTATATCAGCCAATTTCCCTAAGACATGAATTGTTTGGGGATCCTTTTTCTTCTGTCCAGGTTTCTTCAAACAAGCCTCTTTAATGGCTTTTCCATAAATTGGAACATCTTTAATGGTTTGAAATAAAGAAATTTGAATTTGTACATTTTTTAGCTGATCCAGAATGTCAAAAGTGGGTTCTTCTAGGGATTTAGGTGCGGTACTTTGTAACCTCTGAGGAAAAGGTGGTTTGTCTGACTTTGTAAAACAAGTTCTCGAGAACCATCAGTTATAGGCATATGCTCAGTAGGATCAGCAGGTGCAGTAAGTTCTTCAGGGGAAGAATTTGGTATCTCAGTAATTAGAGGCAGTTGTGGAGTAGGAAGAGTGGTTCCAGACCTCAAATGGATATCACTAATGTTTAAGGCATAAGCTGGATATTGGTTGGCTTCAGCAAAATACATGGGTTGCTGTGGTTGTTGCTGTTGCTTATTATTGGGATTTGGCAACGGCTAAGCAGGCATAGGCGTTTGTTTTGGAGGGCCAGTATTTGTGGTAGTTGTTGCAGGAGGTGGCATGAGGGCCTGAGGCTGTGGCTGTGGAAGCTACAGGAACCCAGGGGACTGGTTCTGCCATTGTTGAGAACCTCTCCATTGAGGATTCTGCTACCAATTACCTTGGGGTGGGGTCCATTGTCCTTGTGGCTGTTGCCAACCTCCTTGAGGAGATTGCCATTGAGGGGTCTGATAGTTAGGCCAAGGTGGTTGAGATGTATTCCAAGGTGGTGGTGGTCCATATGTAGGTTGCCATTGATTATTATAGCTAGAATAATGATTACCAAAAGTCAAAGGGTCTTGAGGCATACCTTGTCTTTGAGCCCATGGTCTCCTTTGTGCAACGAAGAACACCTGATCATCATCACCTTCTACTGGCTTGAAGTCAGTAGGTAATTGCTTAGCTTCCAGATTAGCCACCATCTTGCATTTGCAGTCACGTTTCTTCTGTCTACACTCGGCCAAGATTGCTTCAGCTTCCTCATGTTTCTTCTGAGCTTGCATAGTGTCTAGTTGTGTAGCCATATTATTAATGATATCCTGCTTGAAATCAAACAACAAATTTGTGATCTCCATCTGGGAAACTCCACTGGAAGAAGACTTTCCCACTGTAGTTTGATGACCTCTACCCTTCTTTACATTTGCTCGGAAGTAATTGAGACATATCTTCATGAGATCATCCCAAGATGCTTGAGTGATATCACCGCCTCCCATCAGGTCCAAGGCAGGTATCGTTGATTCCCCTTAGAAAAAGTAATTTCTAAGATTCTTCATTAAGAGTATGGTCTGAATTCTTTTTTAGAGAAAACAAGAATCTTGATATATAATCCTCCAAACTTTCATCTTCCTTCTGTTGAATTCGAAATATGTCATCACCTTTACTGCCATTCTTATAGTATTCCTTGTATTTCTCAAGAAATTTTGTTTGCATGACTGGCCAACTATCGACAACACCCCTTCCCAGACTCATGAACCATCTGAGAGCTCCCTCCTTCAAGGTAGCAGGAAACAATTTCAGTTTGTGAGCATCTGAAGTATAGTCATAACTACGATAGAGGATATCAAACTCGAACAAGGTCTTTGAGTCTTCTGTAACTAAGCCATAGAACTTGGGAAGTAATGAAGGAATATTCTTAAGGTTGTCATTGTTTTGTTGAGTAATGGGGAATTCAAAAGCAGGAGGTCGATTCGGTGGATTACGTGCCAGTTCACCTGACCAAGTATAGGAGCAAATGGATTTTCTTCAGGTTCTTCATCAAATGGGCTGAATAGCAAGTCAGCACACAGATCTTCAGCAAATGGGTCAGTATCTAAGTCTCCTTCGTCCTCAAATAGGCTATAAGCTGGTTCAGTTTTCTTGGCAATGAATGGCAGGTTGGGGAGAAATCTTTCGTGAGCATCTCTCCTTCTATGCATGCAATGAAAAGGAATGGTATTTTAAAATATTTTGAAAAACGGACTAAACTACTGCTAATAATGACTATAGCAGGTTCTTAGATTGACACCATCCCCGACAACGGTTCCAAAAATGGTCACGCCCACAAAAGGATATAAAAGTCACAGCATAACTAAACCTGAGAATTGGACATTCCAACAGGTGACTAACATCTTCTCATGGTCGTTCATTTACTTTATCAAACTAGGGGACGTATACTTGAAATGGAGGAGCACGGTATGTGCACTAAGAACTAGTTTCTAGTCACCATCTATAGAAAACAAATGCTTAAAAGAAGTGTAACGCAAAACTTTCTAACTCAAACACAACTCGTCTAAAACAGAAATCATAACAGCTATTATTAAAGGACAAACTGTGAACTGGCCTTATGCTACAGGAACAGACACAGGGATGGATTCCCAATGCTGCAGGAATAATACAAAGCTGAGTTTGTGTTGAAATTTACAGAAATAGATTCTAATCTAGTAATCAACATGAAATGAATAGCTTAACTACAAATACATATAAAAATACTACTATGGGCCCCTATAAAGCATCAACTAGATTACACAAGAAGTTGACTCAAAGCTCTTACCTAATTTTATCTATATTCAAAAACTGTGATACACGATTACCCTGTTGAAAATAAAACTTAACACAAACTCATTGCTTATTCAACTTAATTTAACTCATACTTTTTTATCCTATTTCACTCACGAGGGAGGAATGGTTATTTAAATGAAAGACAACTAACTAACTAACAGAGGAGTCGGATCATAAATTACATTCTAAATCCGCGAACAAATATTCATAAATGAAAGTCTATCCTGCCGGACAAACCTGCAGAGAATATATAGCATTACACACTCCCCTAGATCAAAGGATCATAAAGCTCCTTCCCAAAGATTCAGTCAAAGAGTTATTACTGGAAGAACTTCTTCAACGGAGCTGAGATTCTTTGTGCTTGATCAGCTTTTGGTCCCTCCAACAACCTGCAATAAGTGACAGAGGCGAAGAAAAGCATACACACAAGTGACATGACATCTATTCATTAATCACACGTTAATCCTATTCCATTATCCAAAATCATAAGCATACATCAGCCATGCAGGAGGTCAAAAAGGTAATTAATGAAGTTGTCAAGTGATAGGAATATGGAATTCGTTGCTACAGGATACCACCTGAAAAGTATTTAATCAACAGGTTTAAACAACTATTAATAACAAAAGTAAGAGTATCAAAAGTTCAAACTATGAGCATATTTAAGGCTCATCAAATAGTCCCCAATGGAGAGGGATTATTTTGGAAGAATGTCATTGGTGGCGGTGGTGGTGGTTGAGCCAGCTGTTGTATGGGTTGAACTAGTTGTAATGACAATTGAGATGAATTGGCAGGTGGATTGATGGGTATCCACTGAGGTATTGGTGAAAAGCCCGGTGGAGTGAGTGGAGCTGATAAGGGTGGAATAATGGTTGCCCTAGTTTTGTGATGCTTATGTCTTGTTGGGGTCTTGACTTCTATGAAGGATGATGGATTCCCAATTGATTGAAGAACTCTATGGGGCCTCTCTGAGGAAGATGAACCAGCTTTATCTAGCTTGCCCTTATAGGCCCTCCTTCTAGCGACAGTTCCTGTTGATGGCGATTTTGGCACCACAACAATGCTAAACAAAGTATTGCTACTTGGCTTCTCCTGAAAGAGAAAGGCAGCACATGGATGCCTTAGCTCCCAAGGTCTTGGTAGTTGAGTCTCAACTATGCTGATGTTGCTCAGTGGCCAATGCAACAGTAATATTCAAGGGGCCTGCTGGTGTTAGGGTTCTGGATTGCTCTAAGATCAAACATGAAGTAAATCCTATACTAACTAGGGTTTAAAGAAATATAAAAAAGATAGACCAGTGGTTTGAAACAAAATAACAATAGTTCATCCAACCTTTAACTGCACTCTTTGGTAACTTCAAGGAATTTACATAACTAATAATCAAGAACATAATTAACTTGTGATTAACACATAGTATCATTCATTCACAGTGCTGATTTTAACCACTGATTATAAACTACCATTTAAGTAAAACATAAAAATAAAATTTCATTCCTTGAAAGCTTTCAAAATCAAATGATTAACTTTGAGATAAATACCGTTCTGGGACACAATATGAAGTAGATTCGAATCTGGTTGCTTCTACTATGGGTTAGACAGATAAGCAACATTTACAAATCTGGCACAATCACCAGTGTACAGAAAACTTGTGTCTTCAGACTGTTTCCATCTACACTAGAATAACTTTGAAAATACATTCCAACATGTACTGAAACCTAACTGCTAACTAGGAAGACAAGAGAAGCTCTCATTACTGAGAATCAAGATGTAACTCGATCTCCTTTTGTTGGCTGACTAACTTCTAACAGTTCTAACTCCAAAAATAGTACTCTAAACCTAGAAGTTCTAATCTAGAAGTGCTAACACTAAAATTTTTGGAAAAAAACCCTCTACAAAAAGCCAACATGCCATATATACATCTTCTCCTGAAGAGAATGTCGGCACCCCTTTTTAGGGTTTAAAAAATATCCCATGGTGTCAGAAGGTCAGCGCCCCGATCTTTAACAAAAGTGGATTCTGCCATAAATCTGAATCCTGACTGTCTTATGTCGGTGAAGATTGCTTCCTGAGGTGCTCCGTAGATCTTTTACAGCTACTGCATTAACCCACACACCTCCATGTCCATTTTTGACCTCCTTTGGAGCTGCCTCGAGTGCCCCAAAATATTTCCATTAATGCTGAGCTTCCTCTGTCAGCAGACCTCACAGTTGTCCATTTGACTCACGACTTGTCTTCTCCCTTGCTCGGCACTCTTTCCGCTCTAGATCCGCTCTTCTGCAAGTTCATCGATGTAGCATGGGCGCTAAGAGCTACAATGATAAGTTATTTCACTGGCAGATTCATTGTATCGGGGAGACCTCATAGTTTCGGGGAGACCTTACCTCAAATTACTCTTTTCTTACCGAGCCCCTCCTTGTTGTCGGCATGACCCACATGAGTCAACAAAACCTTATGGCGGGAACGCTAACCTTCCCTGAAAACCTTCTTCGGCGCGATCTCCCTCTATCGGTGTAACTTCCTATGGTTGATGAGACTTTACATTGAGTTCCATGTCCTTTGGCGAGCTCACCTTATCGGCAGGACCCCTCTGTACTCACACTGATTTGTTTTCTTTATTACACATGTGTCGCCGTAGCATCCTCCTGTCGGGGAGATGTTATGTAGAAACCTTATGTCTCGGCGAAAGTCTCTGCATGTGCCTTATTTGGTCGCTGAGACTTATTAATTCTCCCACCAAATATTACTTATAACACCCCCTATGTGGCATGTTGGTGTGACATTATGAACTCATCGAGACTATATGTCAAAGAAAAAGAGTCCCGCCGATGCCACTTTGTTCGCCTTGACCTCACCTCTTCGGCCAGACATTATGGCAAAAGTTCTATCCTTCAGCGAACCTCCCTCTAGCTTGGGGCCTCCTTGTGCAGAATTAGTACTTGAGTTGCCAAGACTCTCCAAGCCAAACTTTCATACCAAAATGTGTCTCTACCTCCGTCTCAGTTTTATTGGTGATATGGAGGCAGAAGCCCATCCCCGCGTGATGTTATCTTGCTCGATATGCGAAACTTCTCACGGGTAAGACTTTACCGCTCGGGTGAGAGCACATACTCTAAGAAAACAACTCCCACCGAAGGGTATGCCTATATGCACTAGTTGGTGAGACCTCCTGGATTCATTGAGACATCTTGTTGCACGGAAATAGCTACCCCGAAGCCACTTCTGTCACCGAGACTTCATTTCATTGGCGGGAGATTATGCCGAAGGCCCACACTTTCTCCGAAGACATCCTTGTCAGTGAGAGACAAAGCACTCGGGGAGACCTTCCATCGAAGACCTAACTCGAGTCGGCAGGACATCCTACTGAACTTGTTGCATTCATTCTGAGTCTCCCCAATATCCTCCTTTCGGCGTGACTTCACTCGGGAAACATCCTTATGCGCACATCTGGATCCTGCAAAACATGGTCCCCGTTAGTTCTCAAAGGAAAATAAGATATATCATTATTTATCATGCCTCCAATTTTATCAAAAGAAACACAACTCTAGCGGAGGCGGAAGTGAGACCAAAACAGAACTCAAAAGAGCAGAAACCTTCAAAATTGGCGGAGGCGGGGTCAAAACCGAACAGGAACACACTCTTTAAAATTGGCAGAACTTGGACCAAAATGGAACCGGGGAGTAAAACACGAACAAGTCCCAGCGGAACCAGAACCGGGGAAAAGCATGAACCAGAAATGACATCCCCCGCCCTGAAACCGGCGGGGGCGGAGTCAAAAGAGAATCGGGACCGGGACCGGAGTCGGGATGGGAACGGGCCATGGAAATAATCACAACTCCCGAGTTCGTACCCCATCCCAGCTCCGCATCCGCAAAGGAAACCAAAACGCATAGAATGGAAAAAAAATAGTGGCGGATCCAGAGCAGAGCGACAAACCAGGCAGAATCGAGGTTGGAACCAAAATCTAAACCAAAAACTTCTCCAAGTTTCGGGTTCAGATTCCATTTCGAACCCGCCTCCGATGCCATCCAAAAGAGGAGGAAGAAAGGAACATAAAGAGAATGAGGAAAGGGGGAGGACAACCCCATGACCATGCAAAAGAAAAAAAATGAAAAGAACAGGACAAGCGGAACAACGCGAATAGATGCGCAAGGGAGAAAAGACCAAAGCGGCGGGGCCGGGGCCGAGGAAGGAACAAAAATGGAGATTGGAAGAAGTTCCAAGTTTGGACTCCGTTCCAGTTCTGGGCCCGCCAGAACGCAAGAAACAAAATGCCCAAGGCCGAAAAGGAAACACCTAAGGCAAAGGAGACAAACCGACAAAGACCAACGAAGAGTAAAGAAAAAAGCGGGGTCGGACTCGGGATGAGACGAAAATGAGGAACTTGAGAAAGTTCAACATTCTAAACCTGGTCCTGGACCCGACTCCGACAAAGAACACAAGAAACGAAAACCAAGGTTTGTCGGAACCGGAACCGGGGTTGGATCAAGACCCGAACTTAGAAAGAAATTCCAAGTCCGGTATTGGTCCTAGTTCCGCCTCTGACAGAACTTGAAAGGAAAACGCCTAAGGCAAAAAAGCGAAGGCCAAAGGTAAAAGACAAAGGGGGACCCATTTTGATCCAGATCAAAGTAGGGTGGTTATGCAAGGCATAACAGGAACTTTCCAATGATTGTGAGGAATACACATCGCCACTCCATTTTTTAGAGGTGACATGATATCTTTTAATAAACCTGGAAGCACCCACACCCTTCCATCTTCAAGATCTTTAAAATTTAATAAAAAAAATGGCATCTTGTTGCTTGAGAGATCTGGATAAAGCACTCCACCATACAATATGGAACTTTCTAAGACATCCTCAAATTATTCAAGCTTAGCTTTAATACCAAGATCAACACTTGTATCTTAGGATCAATGACAATGACAAGTTGAATTACAAGGCTCCTTAATTGCCTGCCCATGACTTGATCAACAAATCCAATCATTTCCATGAGTAATTTAGGCTCGCAGGTGCCAATCTTAATGTTTCTTTTGAAATAAAAAAGGTCATCATCAATACCAAGCCCTAAGGGTTGAACACTTACAAGAAGAAAAAATTCAATGTTTTCTTAATCAACTTCTTTAACATCTTCATGGTCACAAGGCACAAAATTATCACCTTTCTTCTACCTCCTCAAAGAAGAGGGTTGTGATTGTCCTCTCAGTGGTGACTTCCTCTTTTTAATAAGGGCTAATTGATTGGACTTCATATTTTCCCACCTCTTTTGTGGCAACCTATTAGTGGAAACAGATGAAGACCACCTCTTTTGTGTTGACTTAACATTGGAAACATATCATTTTGTGTCCATTTTAACATAGCAGAAATTTTGCTATAGTAGAAGCATACCATTGCCTCAATGCTTGAACCAACAACAATACAAATTGTTTCATCTGAGTGCAATGCCTTTTCATACATGCTCCAACATTAAAAAATTTGTTATTTCCATTAGTAGGCTTGTCCTTTAACCTCTAAAAAAGTGAAATTCTTTATGAGATGGACTTTGGATAAGATCTAACAAAATAACTCCATGGGATGATTTGCATTAAACTTGAATTCTCTTTATCTAGTATTCGACATGATATATATTTTGTTTTATAGAAAAAACCAACCATGCTTGACATTATGGAAGAATGAAAGCACTGCAACAATACCAATGAAGTCCATGTTCCCACCTACTACACACTGTTGAGCATGCAATTTTTTTAGGAATGTCTACTAATGAGTATGTGCCTTTAATTTTTTGTTTTGTTAGAGGAACCTTTCCCAAAGATCTGAACGTGTGAAATCAATAGATCTTTATCCAACAGAGCCATGTTAATTGCACCTTTTCTTATCGAACTTGTGAGATGTTAGGGGTTAAGAGCTTGATTTACTTGAAAAATTGCATTTAGATAATGCATTTTATCAATATTGTACTCTGTCCATAAAATATTTTGATGTCTTTAAAGTTCAAACAACTGAAGAATGTTTTTTGCTTTAAGTTGGAGCATTGCTAATGCTGCCAGATAAAATGTAAGAATCTATTTTTTGATATATCATATATTCCAAAGGATTCCAAATTTTTAGATTGACATAAAATTCACCTAAAATTTTCTACTGCTTAGGTTTACATCATCATATATGTCTGCTACATTTTTTGCGTTACCAAGATAGAAGGAAAATCATTTGTTACATTGCTATGCTAGCAAATATTAACACACCTTCCAAAAGGTGGTTCTTGTTGAATCACTACTGTGGTTCACTTATTGGTACTAACGAATTTGTTGATATGTGTTTCATTCAATAAATTCAGGTCCACTTGTGCACCATCTTCTTTACTTATTCTTTCAAATTTGCACTATATGTCATCAATTCTTGTAGGTTGTAATCTCTTATCATCACATGAAAAGTTTAAGAATTGCTTACACAATTCCTATAGTGCATTATAGTAATTTTTTTTCTTAAATATATTAATTATTTTCTATAAACATATCATGCTTGGATATCGTATTCAAGTTTGTAATGAATAGTTATCTCAGAGATTGAATTTTGTTAACCTTACTTAAATTTTGTGTGTATACTATATAGTTTTTCAAATTACTGCAAATTTTTCTATCCCCTGTCAAAAGATGGGCTTCTAATTCCTTCTATTCTCCAATAAGCAACATTAAAAGCATCTTTCTCTTTATTCTAACTCTAGAGGATAAATGGTGACTTTTCTCAGGCTCAACATTTGTCAAACATCCATCATTAGTTTTTAGAATATGTAATATTGTGTGATTTTTTTTTCTTGAATACTATAGTTAAGAATTAATTTTTCTAGGCGATGTTATAGTGAACAAAAAATTGTAATATTTTAGCCACAATAAATTGACTGTTTTGTTTGTTGCTCCTCATGCAGGATGCTTGCAAGTCTTTATTCTGGAAGTGCATGCATTTGGAATTACCAGTCACAAGTAATGGCCATTTCTAGGATATATTAGTTGTGGAGTAGTTTGGTTGTATTCTTTCTTGGGTGGTTTGATTTGCATTATTATTTTCACTTTTATTGTTTCTTATCTACTTTTTAACCAAATTTAAAATATACTCTGTCTTGTTTATTGTCCAATTCAGTTTAGTCATCACTGTTGTAATTATGAAACTTAACTGTACCAAAACTTAATCATGTTTTCTTTGTAATTGAAAAAATATATAGATGAAAACACCTACAACAGGTCTCAAAGATCTATCATGTAAGAATTTATACCAAAAAATATGATAGGAATATCATGTAAGTGTTGAGAAAGGTGAAGCAATAGTGGTATTGAATGAAATTGTCACTTAATACACCTTAAATATCTTACCATAAGCATTCCTTGATGTTAATGAGAAAGGTAAAAGGGAATGGTAAGTTTTCTAGGTCATCATCAAACTAGCCACTATTAGGCATATGAGGCTCCAGTACGTATTCCACTAAGGGATAATTTTAATATTTACCTTATAAATTATTTAATAAGGTGTCCTACATATACAAGATACATATTTTTTAGAAAAAAGAAAGGACCGAGGATCTCCTAAATTTTTAGCTTTAAACAATTCTCCTACACCTGAAAGAGTTTCTACAGCTCTGAATCAATTTCCCCACCACTTAGAAGTTGCTATAATGTTGTTTTCAATAATGGACCCACCTCTTGTAGGTCTGTTGTAAGATTGTGTATTTGGAAAGAGGCTTCTTCTTCAATAACCTCTTTGATAGTAGAGTGACCTGAGCTGATGACATCTTGAGATGAATTTAGATGGTGTGGCAAATAAAACATACTTGAAGGCTCTGAACACCTAATAGTTGTATCATGGGCCATGCTTAACAAAACCAATGCAATTAACTTTTCACTATGGTGGCAGATAAATGATTCTTTATACCTTGCTACCTTCATTTTCCAAGCCAATTTCTCCTACTTTGCATAGCTCTGCCATGTTTGTGGATGTGATTTGTATCCTACACAAAAAAACATGTACCAATTTATGGCCTTCAATCCAACTACATCTAGGTATCTTTGTAATTCCTCTATCTTTCATCAATCTCTTTACTATTTGAACCTCGTACAGATGTTTTAGAGAAGAACATAAGTTGCAAAAATTTTAGGAACTATCTTAAAAAATAGTGTTGCTGGAAATACTTAGCCTATATTCATATATGATCCACATGTACCACATATTTAACTAGCATCTTAGTAATAATGTTTAGGGTGTCCTCAATATAGCCAGCTTGGGCACGAAGGTCAACCATGCACACCTAATGATCAAATTGTATATATGTAAATTGTAATGCAATAAGGGTTACCGCGATGTGAAGCATAAAACCTCATCCACTAAACTGCAGATGACCCAGACATGCACCTAGGTTCCAAGCAAAAGCATACTAGGGATGTGTTCTAGGAGTGCTCCATTAATCAAACATTTTGAGAGGTTCCTTGCAAAATCCATTTGTGCAAGCGGCCTCTATGTAATCAACTTTTCATTCCACAGATGACATCTTCGAGGCATTCCGTCAAACAATTCAAGTGTTTTTTCTACAATTCCACATCTTGCATATATGTCTACTAGAGCATATCCAACTATAACATCTGATAAAAATTCCCCTACCATTATGCTTTGGTGCATGTTCATAGCCCGTCCTAAAGCTCCCATTTTGCAGAAGAAAGAGAATTCTGTAATTTACTGTAAACACAAAACCATATAATAAACTTACAAGAACTTTCATTAAAGTTGTTGATCAAAATTCCCGAGATATCATAATATATACTTATATTCGTGTTTCTTTATAGGTTTCTAAAGGCCTTTTGCAAAAGTTTGGACCTGACAGGGTTCTTGATACCCCAATCACTGAGGTTTGCAAGTTTTTGAAGCTAAAATGTGCTAATTGAAATCATGTCAAAAGACTTTTTTCCTTTATATCTTTTATTATTCAAATATAGCGTTGGTCCCACAGCTTGTCGCTAAATTCAAAAGATCGACCGTTAATGCCCGACAACTACTAGAGTTAATAAATCCATTGTGAGGCTAATCCATGTCATGAACCTCGAGGAGCATTGACCATCCGCCAAAAACTCCCCTTAGCATTACTTGAGGAATCCCAACCTCGGCTACCTTGGCTCTCATATTACCAATTGTTGGAAACAAGAAACACTGAGAGGGGGGGTGAATCAGTGTTGTGCAAAAAATTAATTTTATTATTATGATCTTTAACTCACTTAACCATTCAACAAAAGAAATATGCATGAACAAAAGAACACAATCACAACACCATAACACCAAGATTTTTACGTGGAAACCCTATTAGGGGAAAAACCATGGTGGATGGCCAATCCACAACATAATATGAGTATACCCAAAAGAAGGTTTACAAAATGGGAATGCACTTGCATTCAGGCACACTACCTAGAGCTCACTGCTCAAATAAGATAGGCTCACTGCCTTACAATGATTTGGATTGAATCCAAAAGAGTGAATTGATAGAATAGCATCTACAATTCTTGATTACAGTTTTGGTTAAGCTTTGTAGTCAATCTTATGTCCTTCTGATTGATTCAACAATTATGCTCTGTTCTGCACAAACTCGCTCTGCCAAAAAATTTAATGCACAAGTGGAACTGTGCATAATTGCCTAATCACCCTTCTGATGTTCACAACACACTTCTACACTTACCACTCACTCACAAAATGATATAACATATAACTTATATATATCCACATCAAGGATCTTGTCATTACAAGTCGGCCTCCAATAAAATACAAAAAAAATTCTTCATGTGTCGGCTCAAGTCATGAACAATTTATGATGCGCGCCCACACAAGTTGGCCACGAAATAGCTTGGACCCAAAACAAAATGATTAAACATAAAAACATTTAAAAAATTACTCCTTATACATCCACAACACACCACATTCATTGAGTCGGCCACAATGAGCAAATAAACGGAAAAACATCCTGTCAGATCTCCTAACTCATACACCGATTAATGCAACACCAAAAAATTCAATAATAAGATAACATACATGGTTAACAAACTATCCTGAGGATCCACAACTGAAAAAGATGATCTGGTGAAGCAAACAGATCGACATAATAACCAGACACCTTGTTCTTCATGCTTTCTGTCAATAATACTCTATTCTCAACTCCTACTACCGATATGACCAAGTTTCGATCTGCAAAACCAAAGTAATGACTTGAGTTGCCATTAATGACAACATTAGAATCTCATGCCAACAATATAGCCAATTGTTTACGTATTCTACCATTGCAGGTTGGTTTTACCGACATTGGTGTTGATGCAACATATTATGGACTAAAACCCATTGTGGAGTTCATGACATTCAATTTTTCTATGTAGGTTGGTGTTCTTACTACTCTTTAAGTTTTTTTCTTTTGGTTCTGAATGCTATTTTGGTTGTTACATAATTTTGTACTTTGGTTTTGTTTATTCGAGTTTCATTTATAATATTTTATTCACTAGGTAGAGTAATGATGTGATCTACATCACTGTTGTGCCCTTCCTATTGTGTCCATGTTACTATGGCAGTAAGTCCACAACTAGAAAATTAGTTGCATGCCTTTATCCATAGGAGTTATTACTTACCACCTTATAATATTGAATATCCTTATATTGAATTACATTAGCAATATAAGAAAATAATGGAAATTATCTTTGAACAACTTGGATGAGATTCAACTGTTCCACCTAGTACCTTGGTGACTTGTTTTCAATTTATTTTCTCTTTGGAGAATGAATACATCTAACTGACTCCTTTTCTATATTCCTAATTCTAAAATGTTTTTCCTGGGCTGAGATAATAAATCTGAATAAACTGTTGTAGTTCTATCTTATTAATCCTATCATTATATAGTCACCTTGGAGTTTGGATGCACAATTCCATATATATTATATATATATGTGTGTGTTTCAGACATGTCTATTTTTTTTCTAGCCAGTTTCAAACTTTCAAGTCTATATAACATTGTATTTCAGTATTTTGGAATAGATGGTAAA
This sequence comes from Sequoia sempervirens, assembly GCA_007258455.2. Taxonomy (NCBI): domain Eukaryota; kingdom Viridiplantae; phylum Streptophyta; class Pinopsida; order Cupressales; family Cupressaceae; genus Sequoia; species Sequoia sempervirens. Next base: position 5,078 of record VDFB02120444.1, on the reverse strand, counting down.
CACTTTTCCTATTCAATCGTGGTCCACCGATAAGTGTCACTTCCCCTGATGCCTTTATCCTTTTATCATTACATCGGGGGAACTAGGTTTTATGTTGGCCCGATAGCCTTTTATTACACCAATATTTGTGTTGTGAACTACTTTCATCAGTCTATCAGTGGAGCTATGAGGGGAGTTCCCCTGATGTAGTAATGTTAGGCCAATAGTGTTACTAACGTGTGAAGTATGTGCAACCCTCATCCACTAAACCTGCATGAATGCATGTACCTAGAACCCAAGCAAAGCTTGCAATGTTAGGATGTGTTCCAGAGTGCTTCATTAATTCAAATATTTTGAGAGGTTCCTTGCAAAATCCATTTTGTGCACATTCTGCAATCAATAATTTCATTCCATGAGATGACATCTCTTTGAGGCATTTTGTCAAACAATTCAGGTGTTCTGTCTACAATTCCACATCTTGCATATATGTCTACCAGAGCATATCTAACTATAACATCCAGGTATCTTTTTAATTCCTCCATCTTTCATCAATCTCTTTACTATTTGAGCCTTGTACATATGTTTTAGACAAGAACATAAGTTGCATCATTTTTAGGATCCAACTAAGAAAGCAGTGTTGCTGGAAATACTTAGCCTATATTCACTATCGGCCTAACATTACTACATCGAGGGAACTCCCCTCATAGTTCCACTGATAGACTGATGAAATCATATCGACAACACTAGAATATATCGACGAAAGATAACACAATGTCCCACCGATGGGGCGATATCATGCTTAACCATGATAGCAATATAATAATCAAGTTAGTTAATTGGTTAGCTAGGTTTGTTGATTAATGTTTTTTGACAGATTTGCGGATGTTCAACTACTGTGCAAGCTCTTTGATAGTATGACAATGATTTGATTCAAATATTCATAAATGGATTAGAGACTTTTTCAGAATGCTCCCCAAATTTTTGGAAGGAATGATGGACTTATAGATTTAGAGGTAAAAATATGAATGGTTGATCAACCATGCACACCTAATGATCAACTATATATGTAAATTTTAATGCAATAAGGGTTATTTACGTGTGAAGTATGTGCAACCCTCATCCACTAAACCTACATGATTGCATCCACCTAGAACCCAAGCAAAGTTTACAATGTTAGGATGTGTTCCAAAGTGCTTCATTAATTCAAAGATTTTGAGAGGTTCCTTGCATGAGGCTTTTAGTCTATGTTTCAATTTAAGCCCTTTGTAAAAGTATTGTATTGCATGTTTGTTTTTCTATAATATGTCAAAACCCTTTAGTCAAAACTTGTAAATATTGTGAGTCTTGTAAAAAAAATGATTTGTTTTTGCATAAGAGCTGCCCCTTCTCAAATTGTTTTTAATGAGTTTTCCAACATTATCAGAGGAAATTGTTACTGTCCATTGGACAAGCCATATAAAAATTTGTTAGATAGAAAGAAGTGATATTTTTTCATGCTAACAACCCCCTAATGGTTTTATTCCTTGTTTGGCCTCCCCCTTGGTGGCCAAATAGGTAGAGTTGAGATGACTTTTCTCATCTAACTTTCTAGCACTACTCTAGATGTCTATACAACATCCTTGAAGTACCATTCCTTGTGGAGGACAATTTGAAAATGTTGAAGCACCTAACTCCATGAGGCCTATGACCAGGTTTTACTCTTCTTCGATCTAATAAAGTTGATTTTAGCATTCCTAACTATTTTAGGTTTGGCAGCGGGTATTTATGAAAAATATAACCTGATGGTCTAGTTCCTACATAATGTAATGGCCAAAATATTTCCCTTGGTTTTTGTGCTACTTTCCTTAAGTTTTTCTTTTAGACATCTATCAATTATTTCATATGCTTATATAGCACAATACATCACATTTTTGAGCATAAACTCTACCACCAGAAATCTGAACTTGATGATTAATTATCACATCATGAATCATGAAACACCAATCTTCTGAACTCAAATATAAGAGGGTTATTTCAGGATACTGTACAATAATTGTCTTCCAATCAATGTACCATGACACAACAACCTTCTTGACCCTAACTATAATAGAAATATTGCCGATAACTACACATTACCATCTTCAAGTTAACAACATTTTCAAAGATAGGGAACCCTTTTCAACCAACAATCTAGAAACTTTTGTCCCCTTAGCTTACTTAGCTCTATGTCAATGGTGCCTAAGATTTACAAAACACAATCTAAAATAAACATTGAATTGCCACCAATTCTGATTATGAAAGTCCCATCTAGTACAATATGTGTCATATAACCTTAGTAAGTATTACTAAATGAAGCTCAATTCTACAACTTTAATCAATTTGCTCTGTCTTCAAAGATCTAAAAGTTTATTTTCCCATCATAACTATTGGCATAATGATCTTGTCAATTATGGATAGTTTTTAATGCTAACACCCCCCTAATGGTTACCAGTTCTGAAGACAACTTACAAGACTATTTTGAACTAGTAAGAACTTGTGTCAAAACTCATGTAACTTGGCATTCCAATGTAACCTTATAAACTATGCAATATTAATGTGTTGGTGAAAACTCAGCATTATGGTGAACAAAATATGCTTATACAACACAATACATCACATTTTCATGGTTTAATTTAAAGTTCTTCATTAAACCCATCATTTCATAATTTCCATAGTAATGAAACATATATGAATTATGATGTTTTATGATGGATTGTCCACAATAACCTATTGTATATATTGTGAGTTCTTACTAAGTTTGGACATATTACTAGTTCTGAAGCAATATTAATGTGTTGGCAAAAACTCAACAACCTAAAAATTGTCTTCATTGTAAAAGTATGATTTTAATGGAAAAAAGTGATAGGTTATTGTTTCCCCTTCCCTTCATTCAAAGAGTTTCAAGGTCCATGGTTTGATTTTTCCCAAGGGAGAATGTTATGGAGGCAAGTCATTATGAAGTTTGCTAAGATGATGAAGAATAGATTGTTTGAAATACATTAGTGACAAGAGCTAGGCTTTGATGCAAAATCAACAAAAGAAAGATTTTAGATTCAGGCATCAAGGTGAATTGTTAGGTTTTGAGTGTTTCAAAGGATTCACCATAATGCCTTGGGTAGAAATGAGGTTGTAAATCCAATCCGACCAGTTTTTGCAAAAAAAAAAATTCTCCACAGTTTTTAATGTCTAACTTCATGATAATACCACTTTTCTTTGTGTAGTTGATAGAATGAATGGCTTCTTGAGTAATGACGACCTCATCTAGAATTGACCAGCCTAAAATGAATCCACTTTGTTCCTATGCTATAATATTTGGAAGAATGAGTTCTAATTTATTTGTCATTGCATTTGAGATGATTTTGTATATGTAGAAATAAATTCATTTCTTTTTTTACATCATTAATGATTTAAGCATCTGTAATGGGAAATCTCACAGAATCATTGATACAGGTAAAGGATGCCATATTGTAAAAATATAAATGTGCTTATTATTAGATCTTGGCTGTATTTTCATTTTAATAAACATATTCTAAAACCCTTGTTGAAATCTTATTTTTAGGTTGCAACTCGTCAAATTGGAGAGGTGAACATGCACTTTTTAATTTCATCTGACCATGATCAATGAGATTTCTAGATAGGAAGTTGCCATCCTTTTCATTTGAATCCTTCCAATCTTCTCTCAAGGGTTGTCCGGTTGGAATGGGAGAGCAAGGCTACTCTGAATTGGGCAATATATGCACCACAAATAATATAACTACATTTACTATATATTTTCATGTATTTTCTCCCTTCAATGTTTGTAGCATTTGAATTGTATCTTGGATTTGTCTTCCATGGCAACCAAGAGTGCAGTGAAGGATGTATTTCTTGGATCTTTGTTTATGCAGTTGTATGTTGTTTGTAATTCCTTTGGTTATGCAACTGTTTGTTGTTTGTATAATCTTTTTTTCTCATGCAATACAAACAAAATATTTGAATATCTATGATATTTGAGCTTTATATGCATAAAATTGTTTGTTGATTGTATTTTTTATTTCATGTTAATCCAATACAAAAAATATATTTTGATATCTATGATATTTGAAGTTTATATGCATAAATTTGTGAGAATTAATTAAGTTAGATTTTATTTATAACTTGAATCATTGATTCATTCAAATAAATGACTAAACCATCACTAAATAAATGACTAATATGACAAAAATAAATGAATACAATGACCAAATATATGACTACAATGACTAAATATATACCACAATGACTAAATATATGACTACCACACCAAAATAATGACTAAATATATGACTAAAGTAATGATCAAATTAATGACTAAATATATGACTAAATTAATGACCAAATATGGACTAAAATTAACGACAAAATATATGACTCAAAATCAATGACCAAATCAATGATTAAATAAATGACTAAAATAGTTTAGTCATAAATTTGGTTATGTTATAAATGACCGACAATAAACTAATAATGGTCATGTGACCAAAATTAGTCATTTATATGCGATTTTTAGTAGTTTATTTAGTCATAAATTGTTGTTTTTGTACTAGTGTTGTATCTCAGAGGGTTCGTGTACCTTATCTTCAACATATAGAGTGTGACCTTTTGTTATTATAATACTCCATGCATTTTGATGCCATGTTTAATAATTATATGATGCGAGTAAAGGAACTTTAGAATGATCCATGAAACAAGAGAGCACAAGCAAACATATCAAAAGAATGCACTAAGAGACCCCCCCCAAATCACTCAATCAAGAAACCCCCCAATAATATTTGATTTGGAGCTTTATACTTAGTGCGTTTATAGTTGCTAGATGCCAAAAACAACAAGCTATACTTGATCTTAGTGCTTACAGATGCCAAAATAGGCCACAAAATTGAGTACAATTTTTGGTATAAAATGAGATCAATTTGATCATACCACTAAGAAGTACATGAAAAATTATGCACTTTCAAAAAAAATTGCACCCAAAAATGTTACCGTAGGAGCAAGATATGAGCTCCCGAAGTTCCCAAAATGAAGACAAAGCAGCAATACCTGTGAGAATCTACAATTTCTGGAAA
>VDFB02120443.1:0-11539 GCA_007258455.2 Sequoia sempervirens | reverse complement strand
CAAGTCCTTTTGAGTCACCTATTTTTCATTTTCTTAGCGGGACCTGCTTGGGGATTTCATCACCCCAAGGGACGATTCCAACCACGCGTACCAGCGGGGTATATAAAGGGGGGAGAGCGAAAGCTGTACCCCAATCCAACCACGTTGTAATTGGCGAAGCGTCGGGATGACGTGAAGAGTTGGTCCGAGCCTCTAGTATCTCGCTAAGGTTCCTGACTCACACTTGTAACGGGTTGGTGTTCACGGTTTGGGCCTCACGTACCGGGTGTATATCGAGGACTCCTTAGAAACCATGTGCATCCTAGAGTAGAAGACTTTGTTGACCATACCCGTTTCTACTAATCTTAGGGTTGTGCTGCTTGAATTGTCTTTCTTGTGCAAAAACCAGTGATTATCGATTTGGCCAAGTCTTTTTATGATTGCTACAATTTGGGTCATTTGCCTTTGCCATCCATCAAAAAACCAAGCTTAAGTTTATCCTTTGGCAGACTTAACCTTATCTTTTAGCAAACCTATCCTTGTGCTGTGGCGGATCTGTCCTAGTGCTGTGGCAGATCTGTCCTACTGCTATGGCGGATTGGTCCTAGTGTAGTGGCGGATTGGTCTTAGTGCAGTGGCGGATTGGTCTTAGTGCAGTGGTAGATTTGTCTTAGTTCTGTGGTGGATCTGTCCTAGTGCTGTGGCGGATTGGTCCCAGTGCTGTGGCGGATTGGTCCCAGTGCTGTGGCGGATTGGTCCCAGTGCTGTGGCGGATCTGTCCTAGTGCAGTGGTGGATTGGTCCTAATGCAGTGGCGGATTTGTCCCAATACAGTGGCAGACCTGTCCTTTTGCAGTGGCGGACCTATCCCTTTGGCCATCCTATACCATCATTTAGCATCCATTGTCCATCTGTTTTGAACACCGAAACGATCATTTAGCGTCCAAAACGAACATTTGTATGTCCGTTCCGAGCCCTTCATTCTAAGGGTCATTTGTCCTGAATAGTCTTTTGCTTATTTCGAGAGCCATTCATATATCTTGAGACACTCCCCGTCTGTCCTAAACACGCTTTCATCTCTGATCTCCGTTATTCCATATAAACCCCGTTAGAGTCGTCATCCAAGTTGACCTAGGTATTCATCCCTAATCACAATCATCATAGCTGGCTTAGGATTGCTATCCGTCTTAGGTCAGTTATCCTTTTCGACCCAATCAATCCGCTTCTATCTCAAGTTGGATTCGATGTCGTTATCATACATCCACCTTTTAATCAATACCTAGTGTTACCAAGGATCCTTCTTAAACTCGGTTGTGGATCTCGGTCTTCATCATATCTATCATCACATCAATCCTAATCATCGTATCGATCTAATCCCCACATCATCAAACCTATTCGGATCAAAACCCAGAATCTAGGTTAATCCAACATCTACCAATCAATCCAATCCAATTCCATCAAGCCAATCCACGTCAACCTAATCAATCATCGTCAACTAATCTTTCATCAAAATCAAATCAATCTTTCATTATCAAGGTGTTTCTAATATCTTGATCTACTTCATCATCTTGCATGCCCGTTCAGACTCGATCACAAGCAAAGAAAATGGCTGACCAACAAGCCCTGAATGCCCAATTGAATAACCCACAAGATCTCACCAACACAGTCAACATCACGTCAGACCCGAACTATGGTGCTAATATCCCTCACGACCCCCACAACGGTACCTCATCGCAATCCAATGTGGATGGTCAAAACACATCACCACCTGGGGAAGAAAACATGGCCGATCAACTTGAGCTCACATTCGAGGAGCACTTTAGCAACCCAGTTAATGCACAAATGATGGAGCGCCTTCTCGAAAGACATGGTGACCGAATCTTGGCTCACTTGATTGACAAAGGTGTCAAGTTGCCGTCAAGTGTCGACCTATCCAAGTATGGCACCTCCACATCTAATGTACCCCAAGTTGCACATGACATCCCCAGTAGCTGGCATCAACTTGAGTTCGGCAACGCTGTCCTATATCCCGTTGGCAATCCCACACATCCCACCATCTCAGTCATGGGAGCCCCCCAAACTGTTGATCCCAATGATCCTTTTGCCTATGGCATGCCACAAAACATCCCGCAACCGCAACCATTAATGCTACCGGCACCACCCCCCTCGAACCCGCTTCCTGCCAACACTGGGGGCAACCCTTTCACTGCCTTACCCCCACCTCTTGGGGCTACAAATCCTCCACCATCGTCAGTCCTATCTCAGCAGCCGCCCCAATCCAACATCCCTCCTCCATCGTCATTCAACCCTCCGCCATCGTCCCAATCCAACATCCCTCCTTCAGCGTCATTTAATCCTCCACCATCGTCCCAATCCAATATTCCTCCACCATCGTCGTTCATACCTCAACAGCCTCCACAGCTGCCCCAATCCAACATCCCTCCACCATCATCATTCATATCCCAACAACCTCCCCAATCCTACGCTCCCACTAGTGCTCAACAACCTCCCTCGCACAACATCTCAATCGCACCTCCACCTCAACAACAATCATTGGTCAATCCCCTATTTTCAACACAACCATCACAACATCAACCGCAAGGAAATCAACCTCGGCCTTCAGCCCTGATCGTATCTTCATTCCTTGCATCCATTTTATGCCCACAAGCGCAACCACAACATAGCATCCCATCTCGCCCATCACAGGCACCACCTATGCATCAACAACAATATCAACAACCACCTCATCACTACAACTATTACAACCAGCAACAATATCAACAACAACCCTCCTATGGGGCATCACAACAGTCATATCAACACCCCCAATATCCGCAAGCTAATAAGCAACACTTTCTCCATACTTCCCAACAATACGCCACCCACAACTACCCAACCAATCAATATCCCACCTCACAACAACAACCTTTTTATCAACAAGGTCCCTTGGCATATCAGCAAGAGGTACCACCTCCTCATTATCCATACACCCATCCCCAAACATCCTCTCAGAATCCACAATCATCCTATCATCAATATCTGTCTAACACGTCGGCCAATGCGGACATACTAGAAATCAAAGCCGCACTAAAAGATCTCCAGGCAGGGACTAGCAAGCAATCGTTCAAGTTCAAAGATATATGTCCCTATCCGTATGATCCCTCCATCTCATTGATTCCCTTCCCCAAGCATTTTGAGATGCCAAAATTTGACAAATATAAGGGGAACAAAGATCCTAAGGCCCACCTACGAGAATTTTACTCCCAGTGTCAAGAAGTGATCCACAATGACAACTATCTCTTGCGTCTGTTCCCCCGAAGTCTGGGGAGTGACGCGCTAGGGTGGTTCATGACCCTCGACAAGGGGTCTATAAAATCTTTTGCGGACTTGTCAGAAAGGTTTGTCTCCTACTTCTCCTTCAACTTGGAGAAAGATACTGATACCCTAGATCTTCTCAAGGAGAAACAACGTGAAGGGGAAACTTTTACTAGCTACCTCCAGAGGTGGCGTGCCCTGGCAAGCCGAATGAAAACTCCTTTGAAAGAAAAGGACATGGTCACCCTCTTTGTGGAGAATTCCCATCCTGACATGGCTCACAACTTCCGATTACACTGTGTCACCACTTTTGCGGAGGTGGTGGAGAAAGGACCCATCCTTGAGCGTGCCCTTGTTGCCAAGGGGCACATCAAAATATATAACCAAGATAAAGAAAGGACATTTAACGACAAGCCACGTTTCTGGAACAAGAACAAGAATGCAGTCAATGATGGTGTCACTGATACTAAACATGTCCAAGTGGCCAACGCATCCCAGAAACAATAGCAATCTGTACCTAATGCCATATCCGTACCGCAAGGGACACCCCATCCTCCCTAGCAGTCCAATCAAAATAACCAAGGGAATCCTAAATGCCAATATGCTCAACTAGGAGAACCCTTGAGTGTTGTCTTCAATAAACTGTTGCAGATCAGCTATCCAATCACGTACCCCGTCACCAAGCCACTAGATGAATCCAAACCTAAGCCCGCATGGTTTAGGGAAAATGAATATTGTGAGTTCCACAAAATTAAAGGGAACTCTTTGAATAAGTGTCAGGGTCTGAAAAACTACGTCCAGGATCTCATAGATCGAGGTGACATCAAGGTTGATCCTAATCAAGCTCCGTCGTCCAATGCTCAGTTGCAGATTTATCAAAACGCCTTCCCAAACCATAACCAAGGCCCGAGCACTTCCAACAGTAATCCTCAAAACAACAACACAAATAACGTGAGTTACAAGAATGTACCCTTCAATTATGAAGGTATTATTTATTACATTGAGCAGGTAGAACCTCGTGTATCCATGATACATGTCAAAGCCAAAGACTCCCAATGTGTTGTTACCACACGACGAGCCCGCATCACCATTCCTGTAACCTCTGCACCTGCCCAACCGACTCCTGTAACTTCCCAGTACAATATCCTTGATCACTTGGGAAAGACCCCTGCGCATATCTCCATCTTGGATTTACTCAAGTCTTCCCCCGTGTATCAAGAAATCCTTAATAGAGCCCTACAGGAAACCCATGTGCCTAATAATATGGATCCTACACAGTTTCAAGCCTTGGTAGGACACCTAGCTTCATCTCACCAACTACACTTCAGCCACGATGATATGCCCAACATTGATGCTAATCACAATCGCCCCTTACATATTGAAGTCGTAGTCGCTCGGCATAAAATAAAAAGGGTCTTGGTAGATAATGGCTCTGCCCTCAACTTGTGCACTTTAAAATTCATAAAGCAGGTGGGGTATACTCAAGTGGACCTAAGTAACCAGATTATTACAATCAAGGCTTATGATAGTGCAGAAAGAAATTCAGAAAGGATCATCAATATTCCGGTCCAAGTGGGACCGGTAGTTCAATACATCACCTACCATGTCCTTGATCTGGACTTACCATATAATCTCCTCCTCGTCCGTCCATGGCTCCATGCTATGCAAGCCGTTCCTTCCACCTACCATCAGTGCCTCAAATTCCGAGTCAACGGACAAGAGGTCACCATCTATGCCGATCCCCAACTGTTCAAATATTGTCGCGCCCTAGAGACATCATTTCCCCATTTGCATTATTGTCCTGGGGTTGAAATGGAGGCATCTCGGCCATCACCCGTTAATCCACCATCCACCGTCATAACTGCTCCATCCTCCACTGATCCTACCGTCACAAAAGTCCAGATCATTGACAAAGGGTGTGGCGAGTATGAAATGCATACTGCTCTTAATGTAGCAACCATGCCACCATCGCCACACGAGTATGGTCAACCTTCCCATGCTACCCCAAAAGAGGACAAGACTGTCACCTTCCATGGCAACAACATCCCTACTACCACTTTTGTATCCCCAAGTATCAAGACAGATGCGCCCGAAGAAGACATAAGCCAATGGGTTTACCGAGAAGAGCCTCAGCCATAAACTCCTCTCAAAGAATACTTCCAAGAAAAGTACCCCTGGCTGACAAAGTTTGTGGAAAAGCATAACTATCAAGGCCGAGGCCTAGGAAAGCAAGAACAAGGGCGGTTACAACCCATTGATACATCTCCGCTATCAAAAAATGTGGGCATTGGGTATGACAGAAAGCAAAAAGGCCCCGAAACATCATCTAATGCTTCCAATAGTGTAGTTGTTGACAACGGCTTATTGGAAGACATACCCGAGGAGGAATCCATCATACGTGTGTATGATGACGTCGATCATGCCGACCTATCTTCCATGTTCGAATGCCTATTCGTTTGCACTATTAGCCTATCCCTTCGCCATCCTGAGCTCATTGATTGGGACCTACGAACTAGCACACCTATCAGTATGTCTGCGGATACCTATGTTAACCTTATGGGCTTAGGGGAGGATGAACACTCCAGTCGCAAAAGTAAGGATAAGAAAAATAACAAATGGTAATCTAGTGAAAACCTCCCTGAGGCACTTCGTGACCTTGAAAAAGTAAAAATAAAGGATGCATCTGATGGCGAAAACCTCGAAGAGGCGCTAGAAGATGGAGATGTTCATCTTCCCCTTATGGGAACTCAGCTATCTGCCAGATCATCTGTTCTAATTGAAGAAACGCAAGAGATTAATTTGGGAACTACTGAAAATCCCCAGATCACCTATGTAGCCAAGTCACTCTCTGAACAAGAGTTTCCGATCTTTGCACAACTACTCCAGGAGGGAGTTGTTAACTTTGCTTGGTCATACTCGGACATGCCAGGCTTAGATCCAGCCTTGGTGGTTCATCACCTGGACATCCGCCCAGACGCTAAACCTGTCAAGCAAAAACTCCGCAAGATGCATCCGCAAGTTGCATTGTTAGTCAAGAAGGAATTAGAGAAGTTACTGGAGGCAGGATTTATCAGACCAATTGACTACTCTGAATGGATCTCCAACATAGTGCCAGTAGCTAAACCAAATGGTGACATTCGGATATGTACGGACTTCAGGGATCTCAACAAAGCTTGCCCCAAAGATGACTTCCCCCTACCCAATATTGACATGTTGGTCGACCTAACAGCAGGACATGAGATGTTGTCCCTTATGGATGGCTTCTCCGGGTACAACCAGATTCGAATTGCACCTGAAGACCAACATAAAACCGCCTTCACCACTCCTTGGGGCACTTTCTGCTACAATGTTATGCCCTTCGGTCTCAAAAATGCAAGGGCGACTTATCAGAGGGCAATGATGGTCATCTTCCATGACCTCATACATATCATCATGGAAGACTATGTCGACAACCTATTAGGAAAATCTAGAACACGAGCAAAACATCCTGCCATCCTGAAGAAGATATTTGAGCGGTTAGAACATTATAAGTTGCGGCTGAATCCAAAAAAATGTGTCTTTGGGGTCACTTCTGGAAATTTGTTGGGTTTCATAGTCTCTCACAGGGGCATTGAAGTTGATCCCGCTAAGGTAAATGCTATCCTAGACATGCCCCCTCCACGCAATCTCAAACAGTTAAGAAGCCTTCAGGGAAAAATGCAGTCTATCCGTCGCTTCATTGCCCAGCTGGCAGACAAGTGTCAACCATTCACTCATCTTCTAAAAAATGATTCCACCTTCCGATGGAACCCGCAATGTCAGATGGGATTTGACAAGATTAAGGAATATTTGGCCCATCCACCCATATTGATGCCACCTATTCCCGGCAAGCCCCTCTTGCTCTACATCTCCGCCACTTCAGTCGCACTGGGGGCATTGTTGGCGCAGCATGATGAGTCGTCAAAAGAAAGGGCAGTCTACTACATCAGTCGGACACTGGTTGGCTACGAGCTAAACTACTCTCCCATGGAAAAAGGCGTGCCTCGCACTAGTCTTCAGTACACAGAAGCTCCGCCATTACATGCTCAGTCACCCAGTCAAGTTAATCGCCAAGATCGACCCATTGAAATACCTGTTATCTAGAACTACTCTGACTGGCCGCATGGCTAAGTGGGTCATGCTCCTCAGTGAATTTGACATAGAATACGTGGATCGCAAGGCTATCAAAGGGCAGATAATTGCAGATCAGTTGGCGGAAGCTCCTCTAGTTGACACTCACCCATTGATCACAGAATTCCCTGATGAGGAAGTCTTTTCAGTTGAGGAAACCCCCATGTGGACACTATATTTTGACGGATCATATACACATAATGGATCGGGGGCAGGAATTTTATTAGTTACCCCTCAAGGTGACTACATTCCCAAGTCATTCAGGATAGCGTTCCCATGTACCAACAACATGGCCGAATACGAAGCTCTCCTCACCGGTCTCAGGATTGCCAAACAGTGGCACATAACTCAGTTGAAAGTCTTCGGTGATTCCTTGCTAGTCATTAGGCAAGTTAATGATGAGTTTTTTACCAAGGATGATAAGTTGTTACCCTACAAGCGCATGGTGGACGATTTCAAGAAATACTTCACCTCCATACAATTTGAACAGATTCCCAGGGTACGAAACAAAGCAGCTGATGCGATGGCCACTATCGGCTCCCTCCTGGACATGCCCAAGGATCGAACAGAGTGCGAGTTTCTTGTAGAACAACTATTAATCCCAGCATACGATATCCCTGAGACTGAAATGGTGTGCGAAATTGTGGGTCCCACCTCCCCATGGTACCAAGACATCTATGCCTACCTCCGTGATAACACTATACCCCCGGACCTTACCCGTAACCAACGCAAATCCTTCATCCATCGCTCTTCTCGATACGTCATCGTCGGAGATACGCTTTATCGTCGTGGGTATGATGGAATCCTCCTTAGATGTCTAAATGAGACCGAAGCCCATACTACATTAACGGAGGTACATGGCGGTGTTTGTGGAGCCCATTCAAATGGTATGGCTTTAGCCAAAAGGATCCTACGGGCTGGATATTATTGGCCTACGTTGGAACATGATGCTTGTGAGTTTGTGAAAAAGTGTCTTCCATGCCAGCAACACGCAGATTTAATCCATGCTCCAGCATAAGATCTTCAGCCCCTCCTGGCACCATGGCCGTTTTCTCAATGGGGTTTTGACTTGATTGGCAAGATTCATCCACCATCATCCGACGGCCATACCTTCATAATCACCGCCACTGAGTATTTTACCAAGTGGGTAGAGGCAATGCCCCTCTCACAAATCACCGGCATTCAAATCTCCAAACTCATCCTTTACCATATTCTCTGCAGATATGGTATCCCATCCACCATCATTTCCGATAACGGCAAACCATTCAAGAACCAAGCCATGAAACACCTATGCGAAACCTTCCATATCCAGCACCGTTGGTCAACACCTTATTACCCCTAGGGTAATGGTCAGGCGGAAGCGACCAACAAAACCCTCATTCGTATTCTCAAAAAGGTTGTTAATCACACTGGACAAGATTGGCACCTCCACATTCATCCTGCCCTCTGGGCATATCGCACATCCATCCGCACCCCAACAGGCGCCACCCCCTACTCTCTGGTGTTCGGTGCCGAAGCTGTCTTGCCAATCGAGGTTGAAATCCCATCATTGAGAATCTCTCTTAAGAACCTCATCAGCGAAGAGGATGCTCGTGTTGCACGGCTTGCACAGCTAGAGTTACTGGACAAACGCAGAATAAAGGCCTACGATCATCTGCAAGCATATCAGAATCGCCTCAAGCGTAGTTACAACAAGAAGGTCCATCCTCGCCAATTCCAGGTGGGCGAGCTTGTTCTTAAAGAGAACCAATGTACTCAGCAAGACCGAGACAAGAAAGGAAAATTTGAGGCAAATTGGTTGGGGCCCTATATCATAGCTGCTAAATATGGATCAGGGGCATACAGGTTGACTACTCTTGAAGGAGACCCCCTTGACGAGCCTATCAATGTCATGCATTTGAAAAAGTTCTACTCCTAAGTCTGCTCGGTTACCCCACCTGGTCAAAAATCCAAAAAAATCAAAAAAATCTAAAAAAATCTAAAAAAATCAAAAAAGTCAAAAATCTAAAAATAGTCAAGAGAAATAAATTCGTCCTATGGTGAAAACCTGGCAACAGGCGTCATCCGTAGAGGGTTTAATCATTATCTACCTGACATCCTAGTTATTGTATGCCATCATCCGCACTATTGTCCTCACCCATCTCATCTCGGACTGTTTGGTAAATATTGATTGAGCATTGGACGACCCATCGAGTCTATCCCCCTTTCCTGAGCTTTTTTCGGTATCCCACTCTGAGCTTACGTCATTCACACTCGTGTCATCACGTAGAATCATCCATCGTGTCGGTCTTCACCTAGGTCCCATCTTGTTGAGTCTGTTTGTCGAACTACATTTCCCCTGCACTGTCACGTAGGCAAGGTCGATCATTTGATTCACCCCTGGGGCATTCGTCCGTCATCATCGGTCACCATTTGTCTTCTTTCCATTTTTTCCATGGTCTTTCCTGGAACTACGAGGGCTCTGCGTTTTCACGTAGGCAAGGCTAATCTATGATCAGCCCCCGAGCCCCTAGGTCTGTAGGTTATGACAGTATTTTGAGCTTCGTTATCAAGTTGTGCCCACATCTACCGGTTCTTAACAAACAGAATTCCTTTGCATTACAAGATCTTGTCCCTCGGTAATATCCCACGCCAACTGGGTCACCTTATTTCGCATCCACCTTTGGTCTCAACAGGATGAACCCTTCCTAACAGACCATCACTGTGATCCTATGGCAAAGGACCTATTGTCTTGATTTTGATCTTTTCATGCTTTCAGATTTTGTTTATCATTTTGGGTTCCTTCCTATCACTTGTCAAGGTCACCTTGGTCCATCATACCAAGGCGTGCTTTGACCTGCTGAAATGGGGGCATACCTTGATCTTTTGTTTTATCGACTGTCTTCTCGGTTGTCCCTCGTAAGACCCCCCGAGATCTCTAGGTCTTGTGCTACGCTGGGACAACTTTGTGTGTTTTTGGTTATTACAACACCAAGCCTGACCGAGGTCATCATGACCTCGGGGTGTTGGGATAACCTTATTGTTTGCTGTGTTTGTTTCATGCGTAGAGTACTTGCTCACCTTGGTCTTCTATATCAA
Source organism: Sequoia sempervirens (assembly GCA_007258455.2). Taxonomy (NCBI): domain Eukaryota; kingdom Viridiplantae; phylum Streptophyta; class Pinopsida; order Cupressales; family Cupressaceae; genus Sequoia; species Sequoia sempervirens. The sequence goes on along the minus strand of VDFB02120443.1, from coordinate 1,019 downwards.
GGTGTTTGGTACCCTACGCTATAGTAAAATCAATGCTCCAAAGATGGCAAAATCACATTTTCACTGTGATTTCACCACTTTGCATGCACCCTTCATTTCCATCATAACCATCGCTTATGATTTCGGTTGTGCAAGTACTCTCGTTTTTTGTTCCTCTTGGGTCCTCTTCCTCTCAGAATATTAACGGTTGTTTTTGGCAAATGCACTCTTCCATCCACCTATCGCCTACCCACATCCTCATAACGGTCGTTATTGACATGTAATTACATCATACATCATATAAACATGTGCATCCATAAATCATACATTATACATCATATAAACATGCATAAATCATCCATCCACATGTGCATCCATAAATCATACATTATACATCATATAAACATGCATAAATCGTCCATCCACATGTACATCCATCAATCATACATCATAAATCATATAAACATGTGCATCCATACATCATACATCATAGAAATGTTTGCATCAATCATAAATCATCCATCCATAAAAACATAAAGCATAAAACCATAAATCATCCATATAAACATGTGTATATATATATGCATGCAGGATCACATCATGAATTATCTCATATAGCTGCATAAAGAAAACATCCTACATAATGTCGATACAGGCCATCATATAATCAAAATAATACAATGTCAGGATACAATATATCTCCATCATATATCGCATAATAAGGTACAAAATCTAGAGATGTGGATCACATCTGCTCTCTGGCGACATGAACAAACCACCCATCCTGTATCTGCCAAAAATAACCAATGTCCTGCATCTGTCTGCTCTACTGTGAGCTGCCCACATCTGACCTCTGCGGAGAATTGGGTGCTGACCCTCTGTGTGCTGGTGTCCCCTGGTACTCGCGGGTAGGTGTCCCCTGGTACTCACGGGTATGTGTCCCCTGATAACCGCCGTATGGAGACGGAGTCCGCCGGTAGTCGCTAAAACCCCTGGTGCGTGTCCCTAGTGACTGGGATGGCCCTGGTGGCAATGGAGCC